>SNVD02009913.1:0-41704 GCA_013180625.2 Boswellia sacra
AGCCAGTTACTAGTCGCACAAGTAATAAAATGATGAGTAAGATATCGTTCCCACGAGGATTGATTCTAATTGAATTTGTTATTCGAAGGCAACAATAAACTAAATGAGGGGGGTTTTGTTGATTGATTAATTAGATGAAATATTAATGCAAGTAAATAATAACAAAACAGAAAGTTAATTGGAGTGAAAACTCAATGAGAGAAACCTGGTTAAGGGATCCTTCACTGCCACAAGATATGGATTTGCTAATTAATCATAGAATTGTCATCCAATTACACCATTGAAATTATCAACCGTAGATAACAACAATCTCTGTTATCCCAATCTTTCCTTACTTTGTTGTTAAACAAAACAGGCTCTTTATTTAATCTCTATCCATTAAACACCTAGAACAAGCTCTCTAAATTTAATTCAATGGATGCATTACGATAAGAAAGATAGGTTGATCTAAGCAATAAACACACAAGCTCGGATTATTAACTTAGGTTGTATTCTCCAATTGCAATCTCTGATCACAATTTTGCTACTAAGGATTAGAAATTCAAGACAATTACGGATCAAGATTTCTAGTCTAGCAATAGACAATATCCAGATTATATTCAGTTGGCCACCCAAATACAATCCAGCAAGCAATCATAAGCATTACACATGGGAAAATACAAGCAACTTCAATTAGAGAATTGGATAACAACTTCTTGCACAATCAACTTACAAAAAACCATATCAGGGGCTTTGAAATCACCCTCAACCAATTCAGATTCAGCTACACATGTTTAAGAACGTGGTAAATACAATACAACATGGAGACATTCCAGAAAATGAAAGGGAAGGGAAAAACTTAGCAAATTTTGATGTAATTCTCTTTGGATTGTAGTTCTTCCTCTTTCCAAGCTTCCTTTCTCCTTCAAGAACTCCAAGAGATGAAAGAATTCCAGAGCGGCAGCCTCCACCACGTTCTCCCCTCTTCAAGTTATCAAAATAAAACCCTAAAATGTGTTTAAATACTCTGCTACAGTGAATTGCTACAGTGCCCAGTATTATACATGCTACAGTGACTTGTGGAATTATATTTCTATACATCTCACACTGTTTTGATTACAACTTTTGGTACACTGAATGGATTTATAAACCGTAAATTTCTCCAGAAAATAGACTTCGAGAGCTTTCCAACGGTATATAATATGTCATCGGGTTCATTGTATATCAATACAATTAAATCCTAGAAGATGGTTGACTAGCCGAGGTGAAAATGAAGGGTTTTACTCCATTTTTGTGCAAGTTGCTCCAAAACTCCTACAAACATCAAACCACACAAAAATATAAAAATACCAAGGAATATAGCAAAGAAACATGGACGAATTGATATAAAAGTAATACATAAATAGACACCTATCAAATTCTCCCACACTTAGACTTTGCTAGTCCTCGAGCAACTAAAATTGATACGAAACAAAACTAAACCGAAACAAAATCAAAGAAAAATTAAAACACACAAATGCTTCAACTTGTAAATAGGCC
Source organism: Boswellia sacra (assembly GCA_013180625.2). NCBI lineage: Eukaryota > Viridiplantae > Streptophyta > Magnoliopsida > Sapindales > Burseraceae > Boswellia > Boswellia sacra. The sequence goes on from SNVD02009913.1 coordinate 1,519, forward strand.
TCAAAGATTGTACTTAATTATAACCCAAGGAATACTTCAAAATAATGCACTTGATCAAGAATTTTATCTCAAAAATTAGTTTCGCTTCACTTCAATTCCTCAAGTGTGTGTGTGTAGAGCCATTCTCAACTAATCACTTGTAACCCGAATGAGTTTATGCATAAAAATGAATCATATTTAATATTGAAGATGTGTGTATAATGAACTCCATAGGCCTGCTTTTCAAGTCACTCTCCACTAATGTAGACATGCACAACACCAAGGATCAAGTAGGACTTTATTAAGCTTGTAACGTTTGGCTTGGGTGAAGGTATGATATAGGATTATAATTTGGCTCAAATCACCCACAAACACATAAATCATTCAAGACTATGTAGAGCTCAACCCTATAACACAACTTCATTTCAATTCACCAGGTTACTCCCCCAAACTTATTTAGAACACTCAATCTCTTTTTTTTTTTTTTTTTGCAGAAAACAAAAGAAAACTACACCCCCACACATGGTTGTTTCATTCTTTTTAAGAACACTTAAGGGTATAGATCTCTTATTCTTCTTCTTTTGTTCTCTTTTTTTTTTTTTTTATATTACACTTCCCCTCCCCCACACTTAAACAACACATTGTCCTTAATGTGTAAGTACGTGGACGATAAGTACAGATTGGCTTTTTTTTTCTTTTTTTTTTCAAACACAATAGAACTCACTTGCATTGCTCATGACACGTCCCAACCTCCTCTAACTTCCCAAAACAAGAACATAGCTCAAAATTTAATTGTGAATGATCTACATGCTCATAGGTAAGGGATAAACTGTTTGGAACAAATTCATTTGAGTTTAGGAAATCTTTTAGTGAGTTAACAAAGAAAAAGGCTTACAAAGGCTCAAAGGGGTAACTAGGGATCAATTTCAGTCAATGTTGGCTATTAAGGTTCAAACGGTCCAAAGATGGCCTAAATCATTTCCCCAATGTTGCACAGTCTAGGATTTCGCCTCGAGTGACCATCAACAAGTTCTAGAATTCATTGAAATCTGAAGAAACATTTAAATTTCATAAACTTTCTCTAAGTGAACAAATAACTCAGTGATAATAGCTCAGTGCTCAATGTTGCGCAAGGAATCAAAGCAAAGCGAAAACCAATAGACATTTCAAGCACACAGATCCATGCATCATTTATCATTTTCCAAGAGTTATTCTTAATTCAATCATTATCTTATCATCAACCCACAAAATGCAAGAAAAGAGGTACGTGGCGTTGTTACACCTGAGTCAAGATTGTATTTTCAACAATCCTTAGGACCAGTAGCCCGCAGACTTAAGGTTTCCAGCCTATATACCTTTATTATGAAAGAACAAAACAAGACACAAGACACTTCAAACAACATGAAATAAACAAACTACAGATTTATTGAGAGAGAATGCGTTTCAAGAGTTAAGAAAACCCCATATTCTGCCATTCTCAGGTTTTTCCACATTGTTTTTTTTTTTTCAAATCGAAACTGGTAAATACAAAAACACACAACTCGAAATTACATAAAACTAAACTTACTCAGAAAATAATAAAGTCCAACAAATCAGCAAACACAAACAAGTCAGTTAGAATGGGTCTAAAAAGTTGAGAAGTTAGCCTCCTTATTCAGCCATTATGGATTGAAGAGATCTAGAATGCCGTTTCAAGAGAACTTGAAACTTTTTAGCCACCACTCTAAAAACCGAGATAAGGAACGAATATTACCTGGGACAAAGAACTAACCCCTGAAAAAGCTCAAAAGAAACGACATGAAAAAATCCTCAAAATAAACACCTAAAAAGAAAGCAACAAAAACGAAGCAAACCAGCAAATAGAGATTACGATTGGAGTGTTTAAAATCCGTTAGCTCTTTTGCCTCCTTCCCCAACCAATCAATCCGAGCTGTTGTTGGATCGGGCGAATAGACGAATTCTTGTAGTTTGTCAATTAACTCCCCTGCCGTTGAAGCTGTAACAAGGATTTGCCTCGCTGATGGTGAGATAAAATTTTTTTCTACAGCTTGATCAAGAAAAGACAACAAACCATCAAAAAGTTATTGACATTTAACAAACCAATGGGTTTTTTATGGATGTTTAGCTGTGCCCAAGAGGTGATTTGAAATATCTCCTCTAATGTACCAAAACCACCCGGTAAAGCTATAAATGCATCGGACTTAACAACCATATGTGCAATACGCTCATGCATGCTAGAGACTTGTAACTCTTCCCCGATTGTGTTGCCTACGATATCTCGCATAGCTAATGGTTTAGGGATAATGCCGAGAACTTTACTTCCTCCCAAGGATGCAGATGTTGACACACACCCCATTAACCCAAGACTACCCCCTCCATAAATCAAATTAATACCCCTCGCAGCTAATGTCCTACCAAGATCAAGAGCCGCTGTGGTAAACTCTCCATCTTTACCAAATTGCGATCCGCAAAATACGCATATATTGCAGAATCGCCGAATTGGTGTTTTCTCCATTTCTACAAGTGCTCTAATCTTGTGTAAGACACTTTAGATATTATGCTTTTCAATTGCAAGACAGGTTATGGAATGACATATGAAAATATGCAGAATGTATATATACACCCATAAAACTCTCAAATTTTGACACATGGGGACATATTTTCGGTGGGGGTTGCTCGATGCAGATTTATCGCCCAAGATTTGAAAAAAATGAGATATGCTTTCGGCGAGGTTTGACAAAACCTACACACTTGTCTCCCACGTGAAGCATGGAAAATGGAGATACACTTTCGGCGGGGGTTTGACAAAACCGCCACACTTGTCTCCCACGTGAAGCATGAAAAGTAGAGATATACTTTCGGCGGAGGTTGACAAAACCTCCACACTCATCTCCACGTGTGCTTACGACATGGGGTAGTCATATGGTTTGTCAAAAAGAAAACTTGAAATTAAAACAAACAAAATCAACAAACAACAACAATACAAACAACAACATTGATAATCAGATCAAACGAAACAAGAAAGAAATAAAATTCGACAACAACAACACCCATTCAAATATACAAGTAGTTGTGATTGTGGCTCACATCTTCCTCTGGTTTTACGTCCAGTAACGGCTGAAACGCCTTCTATGAGTCGGGGATTTGCTTCCCATCCAGTTTTCTTATAAACTGCAAACAGGGTCGTGTTTAGTCAGATTCCCTAGACTATAACACTGCAATTCATCACGAAATTGTGTCCATAGATTAAGCAATTCACGCTGAACAAGTCCCACAAGAATGTGACTCGAGAGTTAACAAAACATTATCCAGCGACTCATTACTCAAACCATTCTTAATAAATGAAAGTTTATCTTCTCTATTCCTGGACGCAAAACCGAATGAACGACAAGTCTGGTTACAATTCCATCTAGCACATTTATAACCTACTTGTAACCTTTTCGCTCTTCGCCTCTTGGCGTAGTAGCTCTTTCCTAGACCAGGCATGTATTTTGCGAGATTAATGTCCGGCTCACCGGACAATCTCACCTTGGCTTCGATAAGCCATCGGATATCCGCAGGCACATTTAGGAGCATCAACGCCCAAAGTCTAGTCATCCGTACTTTATAAATTTTAACACAGCATTTTGAGGAAGTGAAGGGAAATATTTACGAAGGTTCGATAGAAAGATATCAGCACCTTGAAGAGGAGAAAAGAAGAGATATTACCGATAATGCGATCGAGTTTGTTTTTCTCCAAGATATGCACGTTTCAAACCTTTGGCGAATGACTTCAACTGCCGTTTGGATGTTTCCACAAGCTGCTGCACAAATGAGCTCAAAGCACAGAGTAATCAAATTAAACAAAAGAAAGGAAAAGAAAAGAGTAGAAACGAAACTAAAAACACATAAAAGAGATAACAACACCATAGCAAACAAAAGTCAAAAACAAGTAAAAAATATAAAAACAAATAAGACAGATGGCAATGAGAGATAAACCTGATCAATTTGATGGCCTACGAAAGGAATCTCCTCGAGACACAAAAATCGATCATTATTACCTCATTTTATTTTTCTTTTCTTCTTTTTTTTTTAATTTTCAAAAACATTGGGTTGCCTCCCAATAAGCGCTTGGTTTAACGTCCTCAGCCCGACGTTGGTTTCATCATGGGAGGATCCAATTTCTGTTGTGCTTCTCTAATGGGCTTGGATCCCTCTTCTAACAAGATACGGTCAATGCATATGGATGGGCCTTGGATTTCAACAATTGTCCACTCAAGAGCTATTTTGTGATCTGTAAGTATTCGGACGAGTTTATCTTCTTGTATTCGTGCAAGGCCCATTTCCATTGTAACTCACAAAGTATCATTCTCACCCAAGAATCCATAATTCAAATGATCTGGAAGTGACTTAAGCTCTAAGGTATTGGCTTTCATCACAGAAGGAAGAAGTTTCTCATTAGATAAAGGCAATTCAATGTACGAAACATCATACCTATTTGTGGTGATAGCTATAGTCTCATCCAAGCTTGTCGCAGCTTCCTCCACTTCTTTAGACACTTGTATCAGCTTTCTTGGTTCTTTGAAACTTTCTATCCTTATGTGTTCACTAATGGCAACATCCACTCCATTCTTGCGAGTTAACTCAAAATGTTGTTGTGGCAAAGAATCAATAACATCAACTGCAAAAACAGAATGCAAGTCACTAGGGTACCTCATTGTCTCAAAAATATTGAAATGAATCACCTCGCCATCGAATTCCTTGGTGAGAGTGCCATCATGAACATCAATCTTAGTTCGAGCAGTTTTCAAGAATGGTCTCCCCAAAATAATTGGTGTTGGATTAGGAGATGCCTCATCCTCCATTTCAAGAACATAGAAGTCTGCTGGGAAAACCAATTGATTTACCTGCACAAGCACATCTTCCACAACTCCCTTGGGATATGCCTTAGAACGATCAGCAAGTTGAATGGTAATACCAGTTTCCGCAAGAGGTCCAAGATTTAAAGAAGCATAAATAGAATATGTCATGATATTAATAGATGCTCCTAAATCTAACATAGCTCTTTCAAACTTGGTTCTACCGATGGTGCATGGAATGGTGAACGTACCTGGATCTTTGCATTTCGGAGGAATTTTTCTTTGTAGTACAGCTGAAACATTTTCCCCCACGCTTACTTTCTCATTTCCCTTCAACTTTCTCTTGTTGGTGCATAACTCCTTGAGAAATTTTGCATAACGAGGTACTTGCTTTATAGCATCCAGAAGTGGTATATTTACCTCGATCTTGCGAAAAGTTTCCAGGATTTCCTGTTCTTGTTCCTCCTTCTTTGATTTTGCAAATCTGCTAGGAAAAGGTGGAGGAGTAACATATGAAGGAATTTGAGTTTTAAGGTCTACATTAGAAGATGATGTTTTGTTCATGGTGGAAGTGGTGTCATCCCCTTCATTAGTTTGTGACCTTTTTTGTGGAACTTGTAATTGCTTTCCACTTCTCAAAGTGATTGCACTAGCATTCTCTCTTGGATTGATCACTGTCTGAGAAGGTAATTTTTCTAAGCTCTTGCTCTCGATTTTGCTCATGTTAGTAGCCAATTGGTCCACTTTGTTTTCCAGTTTGGATACTTGCCCTAGTTTCCTGTTGAAATTGCATTGTGTTAGTGGCAAGTGCTTTAACAATATCCTGGAGAGACATACCTGAATTTTGTGGAGCTGTTTGTGGTGCTGGTTGTGGTTGTGCTTGAAATGGTTGCTGCACCCTTGATTGATTGAAACCTGGTGGTCGATTTGGTATGGCATTTGGGGCAATTGGTTGATGTTACTGTCTTTTGGCTTGGTTGTCCTAGAAATCCACCCATGGCATTGGCTTGTTCCGTATCTCCTTCTTGCAAAGTGGACACATTCGGTTGGATGCTCGTGGTAGATATACTCCACATACATAAGATTGATGCATATGTCCTACAGCCATTTTTTTTACAAGAGAGGTAAGCTCAGAAAGTTGTTGTTCAATGTTCGGGGTACTTACCTCATTTACTCTCCTTGGTATTTGTGGCTCAAATTGGCCGCTGAATTGTTGGGAGTTTGCTGCCATGTTGCTAATCAAACGTCTTGCAACATTCGGTGTTTTATTAACCAGTGCTCCACCACTAGCAGCATCAATGATACTCCTTTCCATTGGTAGGAGAACCTCATAGAAATATTGAATTAGGAGTCCATCACTAATTTGATGGTTTGGACAGCTAGCACATAACCTTATAAATCTCTCCCAATATTCATGAAGTGATTCTCCATTGTGTTGTCGAATGCCCCTAATATCTTTTTAATGTTTATAACTTTTGAAGTGGGAAAGTATTTCTCTAAAAAGAGTTTACTTATCTCATTCCACGTGGCAATGATACCCGATGGTAGATAGTATAGCCAATCTGTCGCCGAATCTGCTAATGAGAATGGAAAAGCTCTCAATTTTATTTGCTCCTTAGACACGCCAGTTGCTCATACTTGAGCATACCACAGATATCTGAAATTCGCTGAGGTATTTTGATAGGACCTCTTCTCAAAACTGTGTGTGTCGTCTGTTGTGCTGGGCAAGATTACGCATTATCCAATTTTAAGCTCAAATTCTACCTCAAAATTGGTGCTTAGGCATAGCGGTTGTTGATCAATAATTGGAGCCGCTAACTCCTTAAGAGTCTGATCGTTTTCCAATGCCATTGCTTCCGATTCAGATTTGATTGAACTGCAAGAAGATGGGAGGGAAGTATGTCGTGCAAGGTCAAATTCTGGAGGTGGAGTTGAAATTGACCGATTTAGCCTTGAATTCGAGGATTGGAGAAACTCCTTAATTCTCTTAAGTCGCTGATCTGCTTCTCCCTCGGACATAAAAGCCTAAACACAAATAATCAGGAAATAACAATCAAGAATCAGTAGTAAAAACAGAATAACAAATTGATTAGAAAATCAATCCCCGGCAACGGCGCCAAAACTTGATGCGTTCGAAACTAGCAAGTATACTAGTCGCACAAGTAATAAAGTGATAAGTAGATATCGTTCCCACGAGGATTGATTCTAATTGAATTTGTTATTTTCCAGCAATAATAAACTAAACAGGAGGGGTTTTGTTGATTGATTAACTAAACTTAATACGAAAGCAAATGAAGAATAACACAAAGCAAAGTTAAATGGAGTGAAAAATCAATGAGAGACACTTGGTTAAGAGTTCATTCTCTGCCACAAGATATGAATTTGTGAATTAACATAGACTTGTAATCCAATTACAGCATTGAAGTTATCAACCGTAGATAACAACAAGCTCTGTTATCCCAATCTTCCTTACTTTGTTGTTAAATAAAACAAGCTCTTTATTTAATCTCTATCCATTAAACAACCTAGAACAAGCTCTCTAAGTTTAATTCAATGGAAGCATTACGATTAGAAAGATAGGTTGATCTAAGCAATAATCACACAAGTTCAGATTATTTAACCTAGGTTGTATTTTCCAATTGCAATCTCTGATCACAATTTTGCTACTAATGATTGGAAATTCATGACAATTACGGATCAAGATTTCTAATCTAGCAATAGACAACAACCAGATTATATTCAGTTGGCCATTCCAAATACAATCAGTAAGCAATCATAAGCATTAGATATGGGAAAATACAACAACTTCAATTAGAGAATTGGATAACAATTTCTTACACAATCAACTCACAAAATCCATATCAAGGGCTTGAAATCACCCTCAACCAATTCAGATTTAGTTACACATATTCAATCAGAATAACAAATACAATACAGAGAAATTCCAGAATTGAAAAGGAAAGAAAGAACTTAACAAATTCTTTGAAAATCTTCTTTGTAGAGTGAATCTTCTTGGAATTGTAGTTCCTCCTCTTTCAAATCTTCTTTCTCCTTCAAGAACTCCAAGGGATGAGAGAAATCCAGAAATGCAGCCTCCTCCCCCGTTTTTCCCTCTTCCAGTTATGAAAATAAAACCCTAAAATGTGTTTAAATACTCTGCTACAGTAACGTACTACAGTGTCCTGTATTATACATGCTACAGTGATTTATGGAATTACATTTCTACACTTCTCACACTGTTTTGATTACAACTTTCGGTACACTGAATGGATTCATAAACCTTAAATTTCTCCAAAAAGTAGACTTCGAGAGCTTTTCAACGGTATATGATATGTCATCGGGTTCATTGTATATCAATTACAATTAAATCCGAGAAGATGGTTGACTAGCAGAGGTGAAAATGAAGGGTTTTACTCCATTTTTGTGCAAGTTGCTCCAAAACTCCTACAAACATCAAAACCGCACAAAAACATAAAAATACCAAGGAATATAGCAAAGAAACATGGACGAATTAATATGAAAATGATATATAAATAGACACTTATCAACAAGCAACTTTGGAGGGTGCAATGTGGTCTTTCTCGCAGTAGTCTTGTAGCAGGTAAATGCTGGTTTAGGTGAAGTATCAATAGAAGTTGATGTGGTAGTTGGCTCAACACTAGTTTCAGTAGAAGTAACAACAACAGCAACTGTCTCACGAATCTCTCTGGCTTGTCTCTCTGCTGTGGTTTCAGTCTTCTAGGAAATGTCCACCAAGGTTTCAGCAGCTTGCTGTGTGACATAAGGCGGAGATGTAATAGGAGTTGATGTGGGTTCTGAAGGTTTGGGAGTTTCAGCTACTGGCTTTGAAAAAGACTCTTCAGCAACTGGTTTGGATTACTTTTTACTCCTCTTCTTGTCCTTCCTCTTTCATTTCTTCATTGATATTTCACCATTTGCTTTGCTTTCAAGCTTCTCTTCAATACTTTGCAGCTTGTCCTTCATAGCTTGATTTTCTTGCACAAGATCTTATGCGTTCGAAACTAGCAAGTATACTAGTCGCACAAGTAATAAAGTGATAAGTAAGATATCATTCCCACGAGGATTGATTCTAATTGAATTTGTTATTTCCAGCAACAATTAACTAAATGGGGGATTTTGTTGGTTGATTAACTAGATAAAAAACTGAATACGACGGTAATTAATGAATAACACAATGCAAACTTAATTGAAATGGGAATTAATCAATGATAGAAATCTGGTTAAGGGATCATTCTCACCACAAGATATGGATTTGCGAATTAATTGTAGAATTATCATCCAATTACACCATTGAAATTATCAACCGTAGATAACAATAAGCTCTGTTATCCCAATCTTTCCTTACTTTGTTGTTAAATAAAACAAGGCTCTTTATTTAATCTCTATCCATTAAACAACCTAGAACAAGCTCTCTAAATTTAATTCAATGGATGCATTATGAATAGAAAGAAGGTTGATCTAAGCAATAAACACACAAGCTCGAATTATTTAACTTAGGTTATATTCTCAATTGCAATCTCTGATCACAATTTTGCTACTAATGATTAGAAATTCAAGACAATTACGGATCAAGATTTCTAATCTAGTAATAGACAATATCCAGATTATATTCAGTTGGCCATCCAAATACAATCAGCAAGTAATCATAAGCATTAAATATGGGAAAATATAAGCAATTTCAATTAGAGAATTGGATAATAATTTCTTGCACAATCAACTCACAAACACCATATCAAGGGCTTTGAAATCACCCTCAACCAATTCAGATTTTAGTTACACATATTCAGACACAATACAAATACAATACAATACATAGCAATTCCAGAAAATGAAAGGGAAATGAAAACTTAGCAAATCTGATGAAATCTCTTAGGATTTGTAGTTCTTCCTCTTTCCAAGCCTTCAATCTCCTTCAAGAACTCTAAGAGATGAGAGAAATCCAAAGATACAGCCTCCTTCACGTTCTCCCCTCTTCAAGTTATTCAAATAAAACCCTAAAATTTGTTTACATACTCTGCTACAGTAACTTGCTACGGTATCCCGTATTTACATGCTACAGTGATTTATGGAATTACATTTCTATACTTCTCACACTGTTTTAATTACAACTTTTGGTACACTGAATGGATTTATAAACCGTAAATTTCTCCAGAAAATAGACTTCAAGAGCTTTCCAACGTTATATAATATGTCGTCGGGTTCATTGTATATCAATACAATTAAATCCGAGAAGATCACTGACTAGCAGAGGTGAAAATGAAGGGTTTACTCCATTTTTGTGCAAGTTGCTCCAAAACTCCTACAAACATCAAAACCACACAAAAACATAAAAATACCAAGGCATATAGCAAAGAAACATGGACGAATTGATATTAAAATGATATATAAATAGACACTTATCAAATTCCCCCACACTTAGACTTTGCTAGTCCTCGAGCAACTACGACAATATGAAATAAAACTAAACCGAAACATATTCAAAGAAAAAAATTAAAACACACATGTTTTAGCTTGCAAATAGGCCTTAAAGATTGTACTTAATTATAACCCAAGGAGAACTTCAAAATAATGCACTTGATCAAGAATCTCATTACAAAGATTAGTTTCACTCTACTTCAATTCCTCCAATGTGTGTGTGTGTAGAGCCATTCTCACCTAATCACTTGTAACCCGGATAAATTTATGCATAAAAATGAATCATATTTAATAGTGAAGATGTGAGTATAAATGAACTCCATAGGCTTGCCTTTCAAGTCACTCTCCACTAATGTAGACAAGCACAACACTAAGGATCAAGTAGGACTTTATTAAGCTTGTAACGTTTGGCTTGGGTGAAGGTATGATAAAGGATAATAATTTGGCTCAAATCACCCACAAAAACATAAATCATTCAAGACTATGTAGAGCTCAAACCTATAACACAACTTCATTTCAATTCACCAGGTTACTCCCCCAAACTTATTTAGAACACTCAACTTTTTTTTTTTTTTTTTGCAGAAAACAAAAGAAAACTACACCCCCACACTTTGTTGTTTCATTCTTTTGAAGAACACTTAAGGGTATAGATCTCTTATTCTTCTTCTTTTGTTCTTTTTTTCTTTTTTTCTTTTTTTTATTACACTTCCCCTCCCCCACACTTAAACAACACATTGTCCTCAATGTGTAAGTATGTGGACAAGAAGTACAGATTGGTTTTTTTTCTTTTTTTTTTCTTTTTTACAAACACAATAGAGCTCACTTGCATTGCTCATGACACAACCCAACCTCCTCTGACTTCGCAAAACCAGAACAGAGCTCGAAATGTAATCGTGAATGATCTACATGCTCATGGGTAAGGGATAAACTGTTTTGAAAAAAAAAAATTCATTTGAGGTTAGGAAATCTTTTAGTGAGTTAACAAGGAAAAAGGCTTACAAAGGCTCAAAGGGGTAACTAGGGATCAATTTCAGTCAAGGGTGGCTATTAAGGCTCAAACGGTCCAAAGATGGCCTAAATCATTTCCCTAATGTTGTGTAGTCTAGGATTTCGCCTCGAGTGACCATCAAACAAGTTCTAGAATTCATCAAAATCTGAAGAAACACTTAAATTACATAAACTTTCTCTAAGTGAACAAATAACTTAATGATAATAGCTCAGTACTCAATGTTGCGCAAGGAATCAAAGGTAAAGCAAAACCAATAAACATTTCAAGCACACAGATCCACGCATTAGTTATCATTTTCCAAGAGTTATTCTTAATTCAATCATTATCTTATCATCAACCCACAAAATGCAAGAAAAGAGGTACGTGGCATTGTTACACCTGAGTCAAGATTGTATATTTCAACAATCCTTAGGACCAGTAACCCGCAGACTTAAGGTTTCCAGCCTATATACCTTTATTAGAAAGAACAAAACAAGAAACAAGACACTTCAAACAATATGAAATAAACAAACTATAGATTTATTTAGAGAGAATGCGTTTCAAGGGTTGAAGAAACCCCATATTCTGCCACTCTCAAGTTTTTTCCACAGATTTTTTTTTTTGAATCGAAACTGATAAAGACAAAAATACATAACAACTCACAATTACATAAAACTAAACTTACTCATAAAATAACAAAGTCTAACAAGTCAGCAAACAAAAACAATTCAGTTAGAATGGGTCTAAAAAGTTTAGAAGTTAGCCTCCTTATTCAGCCATTATGGATAAAGAAATCCAGAATGCGTTTCAAGAGAACTTGAACTTTTTAAACCACCACTCTAAAAACCAAGATTAGAAAATATTACCTGGGGCGAAAGAAATAACCTGAAAAAAAAAACTCAAAAGAAATGACATAAAAAATCTCAAATAAACACACTAAAAAATGAAAGCAAGCGAAAATGAAGCAAACCAGCAGATAGAGATTACAGATGGAGCGTTAAATCCAGTTTACGCCTCTTATTACCTTCTCCAAACCAATCTATCCGAGCTATTGTTGGATCAAGCGAATAGACGAATACTTGTAATTTGTCAATTAACTCCCCTGCAGTTGAAGCTGTAACCAGGATTTGCCTCGCCGACTGTGAGATGAAGTTTTTTTCTACTGCTTGATCAAGAAAAGACAACAAACCATAAAAAAAATTATGGACATTTAACAAACCAATGGGTTTCCGATGGATGTTTAGCTGTGCCCAAGAGGTGATTTGAAATATCTCCTCTAATGTACCATAAACACCGGGCAAAGCTATAAATGCATCAGATTTAATGACCATATGTGCAATACGCTCATGCATACTAGAAACCTATAACTCTTCCCCCATGGTGTTGCCTACGATATCTCGTACACCTAATGGTTTAGGGATAATGCCGAGAACTTTGCTTCCTCCTAAGGATGCAGCTGTCGACACACACCCCATTAACCCAAGACTACCCCTCCGTAAATCAAATGAATACCCCTCGCAGCTAATGTCCTACCAAGATCAAGAGCTGCTGTTGTAAACTCTCCATCTTTACCAAATTGCGATCCACAAAATACGCATATATTTTGGAATCGCCGAATTGGTGTTTCTCCATTTCTACAAGTGCTCTAACCTTGTGTAAGACAATGATGCACGTTAGGTAATATGCTTTTCAAGTGTAAGACAGGTTATAATAATAACATTTGAAAATATGGAGAATGGATATATACATACGTAAAACTCTCAAATTTGACACATGGGGACATAATTTCGGTGGGGGTTGCTCGATGCAGATTTATCGCCCCAAAATTTGAAAAAATGAGATATGCTTTCGGCGAGGTTTGACAAAACCTACACACTTGTCTCCCACGTGAAGCATGAAAAATGGAGATACACTTTCAGCGAGGGTTGACAAAACCGCCACACTTGTCTCCCACGTGAAGCATGAAAAGTAGAGATATACTTTCGGTGGAGGTTGACAAAACCTCCACACTTGTCTCCCACGTGTACTTATGCCGTAGGGTAGTCATATGGTTTGTCAAAAAGAAAACTTGAAATTAAAACAAACAAAATCAACAAACAACAAAAATACAAAAACAACATTGATAATCAGATCAAACAAAACAAGAAAAAAATAAAATTCGACAACAACAACACACGTTCAAATATACAAGTAGTTGTGATTGTGGCTTACATCTTTCTCTGGTTTTACGTCCAGTAACGGCTGAAACGCCTTCTATGAGTCGGGCATTTGCTTCCTATCTAGTTTTCTTATAAACTGGCAAACAGGGTCGTTTTTAGTCAGATTCCCTAGACTATAACATTGCAATTCATCACGAAATTGTGTCCATAGATTAAGCAATTCACGCTGAACAAGTCCACAAGAATGTGACTCGAGAGTTAACAAAACAGTATCCAGCGACTCATTACTCAGACCATTCTTAATAAATGACAGTTTATCTTCTCTATTCCTGGACGCAAAACCTAATGAACGACAAGTCTGGTTACAATTCCATCTAGCACATTTATAACATACTTGTAACCTTTTCGTCTTCACCTCTTGGCGTAGTAGCTCTTTCCTAGACCAGGCATGTATTTTGCGAGATTAATGTCCGGCTCACCGGACAATCTCACCTTGGCTTCGATAAGCCATCGGATATTCGCAGGCACATTTAGGAGCATCAACGCCCAAAGTCTAGTCATCCGTACTTTATAAATTTTAAACACAGCATTTTGAGGAAGTGAAGGAAAATATTTACGAAGGTTCGACAAAAAGATATCGGCATCCATTGAAGAGAAAAAAAGGAGAGATATTACCGATAATGCGATTGAGTCTGTTCTTCTCCCAGATATGCACGATTAAATCCTTCGAGCAATGACTTCAGCTCCTGTTTGGATGTTTCCTCAAGCTGTTGCACAAATGAATTCGAAGTACGGAATAATCAAATTAAACAAAAGGAAGGAAAATAAAAGAGCAGAAACGAAACTAAAGACACATAAAAGAGATAACAACATAATAGCAAACAAAGTCAAAAATAAATAAAAAATATAAAAACAAATAAGACAAATGGCAAAGAGAGATAAAACCTGATCAATTTGATGGCCTACGAAAGGAATCTCCTCGAGACACAAAAATCGATCATTATTACCTTATTTTATTTTTTTTATTTTATTTATTTTATTTTTTTTTTACAAAAATATTGGGTTGCCTCCCAATAAGTGCTTGGTTTAACGTCCTCAGCCCGACATTGGTTCCATCATGGGAGGATCCAATCTCTGCTGTGCTTCTCTAGTGGGCTTGGATCTTTTTTCCAATAAGAATTATTGCATGCGTATGGCTGGGCCTTGGATGTTAGCAATCGTCCACCCAATAGTTATTTTGTGATCTCTAAGTACTTGGACGAGTTTCTCTTCTTGTAGTAGTGCAAGGCCCATTTCTATTATAACTGGAAAAGAATCATTCTCACCCGAAAACACATGCCTCAAATAATCTGGAAGTAGCTTAAGCTCCAAGGTATTGGCTTTCACCACATAAGGAAGAAGTTTCTCATTAGATAAAGGCAATTCAATGTACGAAACATCATACCTGTTTGTGATTATAGCTATAGTCTCATCTAAGCATGCCATAGCTTCCTCCATTTCTTTGGACATTTGTATCAACCTTCTTGGTTCTTTCGAATTTTCTATCCCTAAGTGCTCACTAATAGCCATTTCCAATCCATCCTTGCGAGTTAACTCAAAACATTGTTGTGGCAAAGAATCAATAATGTCAACTGCAAAAACAGAATGCAAGTCACTAGGGTACCTCATTGCCTCGAAAATATTAAAACAGATCACTTTGCCATCAAACTCCATGGTGAAAGTGCCATCATGATCATCAATCTTGGTTCTAGCATTTTTCAAGGATGGTCTCCCTAAAAGAATCGGAGTTGGATTAGGAGATGTCTCATCCTCTATTTTAAGAACATAGAAGTCTGCTGAGAAAACCAATTGATTCACCTACACAAGCACATCTTCCACAACTCTTTTGGGATATGCATTAAAATGATCAGCAATTTGAATGGTAATACCAGTTTCTGTAAAAGGTCCAAGATTTAAAGAAGCATAAATAGAATATGGCATGATGTTAATAGATGCTTCTAAATCTAACATAGCTCTTTCGAACTTGGTTTTACCAATTGTGCATAGCATGGTGAACGTACCTGGATCTTTGCATTTCGGAGGAATTTTTCGTTGCAATACAGCTGAAACATTTTCCCCTACACTTACCTTCTTATTTCCTTTCAACTTTCTTTTGTTGGTGCATAACTCCTTGAGACGTTTTGTATAATGAGGTACTTGCTCGATAGAATCCAAAAGTGGTATATTTACCACGATTTTGTGAGAAGTTTCCAGGATTTTCTGTTCTTGTTCCTCCTTCTTCGATTTTGCAAATCTACTAGGAAAAGGTGGAGGAGTAACATATGAAGGAATGTGAGTTATAGGATTTACCTGAGAAGTCAATGTTTTGTTCATGGTGGATGTGGTGTCATCTCTTTCATCAGTTTGTGATTTTCTTGGTAAGACATCTAATTGCTCTCCACTTCGCAAAGTTATCGCACAAGCATTCTCTCTTAGATTGATCATTGTTTGAGAAGATAATTTTTCTGAGCATTGGCCCTCGAATTTGCTCATGCTAGTAGCCAATTGTCCCATTTGAATTACCAGGTTTTGGATACTTGCCCCAGTTTCCTGCTGGAATTGCATTGTGTTAGTGGCAAGTGCATTAACAATATCCTGGAGAGACATACCTGAGTTTTGTGAAACTGGTTGTGGTGCTGGATGTGGAATTGGTGGTGGTTGCATTTGAAATGGTTGCTGCACTCTAGGTTGATTGAAACTTTGTGGCCGATTTGGTATCACATTTGGAGTGATTGGTTGATGATTCCAGTAACTGAAATTATGTTGATCTTCCCATCAAGCATTGTAAGTGCTAGAGAAAGGATCATACCATTGCCTCGTTTGTCCTGGAAATCCACCCATGGCATCGGCTTGTTCCATATATTCTTCTTGTAAAGTTGGATACATGTCGATTGGATGCTCCATCGTAGAATATACCCCACATTCATAAGATTTTTGCATATCTCCTACAGCCATGTTTTCCACAAGAGAGGTTAGCTCATAAAGTTGTTGTTCAATGTTCGGAGTGCTTACCTCATTTACTCTCCATGGTACTTGTGGCTCAAATCCGCTACTGAATTGATAGAAGTTTACTGCCATGTAGTCTAAACACAAACAATCAGAAAAGAAAAACAAAGAAAATATGAATCAACAATGAAAACAAAATAACAAATCGATTAGAAAATCAATCCCCGGCAACGGCGCCAAAAAACTTGATGCGTTCGAAACTAGCAAGTATACTAGTCGCACAAGTAATAAAGTGATAAGTAAGATATCGTTCCCACGAGGATTGATTCTAATTGAATTTGTTATTTCCAGCAACAATTAACTAAATGGGGGATTTTGTTGGTTGATTAACTAGATGAAAAACTGAATACGACGGTAATTAATGAATAACACAATGCAAACTTAATTGAAATGTGAATTAATCAATGATAGAAATCTGGTTAAGGGATCATTCTCCACCACAAGATATGGATTTGTGAATTAATTGTAGAATTATCATCCAATTACACCATTGAAATTATCAACCGTAGATAACAACAAGCTCTGTTATCCCAATCTTTCCTTACTTTGTTGTTAAATAAAACAGGCTCTTTATTTAATCTCTATCCATTAAACAACCTAGAACAAGCTCTCTAAATTTAATTCAATGGATGCATTATGATAAGAAAGATAGGTTGATCTAAGCAATAAACACACAAGCTCGGATTAATTAACTTAGGTTATATTCTCCAATTGTAATCTCTGATCACAATTTTGCTACTAATGATTAGAAATTTAAGACAATTACGGATCAATATTTCTAATCTAGCAATAGACAAGATCCAGATTATATTCAGTTGGCCATCCAAATACAATCAGCAAGTAATCATAAGCATTAAATATGGAAAAATACAAGCAACTTCAATTAGAGAATTAGATAATAATTTCTTGCACAATCAACTTACAAACACCATATCAAGGGCTTTGAAATCACCCTCAACCAATTCAGATTTAGTTACACATATTTAAGAACGTGGTAAATACAATACAACATGGAGACATTCCAGAAAATGAAAGGGAAGGGAAAAACTTAGCAAATTTGATGAAATCTCTTAGGATTGTAGTTCTTCCTCTTTCCAAGCCTTCAATCTCCTTCAAGAACTCTAAGAGATGAGAGAAATCCAAAGATGCAGCCTCCTCCACGTTCTCCCCTCTTCAAGTTATCAAAATAAAACCCTAAAATGTGTTTAAATACTCTGCTACAGTAACCTGCTACAGTGTCCCGTATTATACATGCTACAGTGATTTGTGGAATTACATTTCTATACTTCTCACACTGTTTTGATTACAACTTTTGGTACACTGAATGGATTTATAAACCGTAAATTTCTCCAGAAAATAGACTTCGAGAGCTTTCCAACGGTATATAATATGTCATCGGTTTCATTGTATATCAATACAATTAAATCCGAGAAGATGGTTGACTAGCAGAGGTGAAAATGAAGGGTTTTACTCCATTTTTGTGCAAGTTGCTCCAAAACTCCTACAAATATCAAAACCACACAAAAACATAAAAATACCAAGGAATATAGCAAAGAAACATGGACGAATTGATATGAAAATGATATATAAATAGACACTTATCAAGATCAACTAAAGAAGAAATGATTAGATGCCATCTGATTTGGCATGGGATTTCTCCTCTGTTTGACTGTCTCCGAGGTAGTTCCTCCCTCTCAGGAACATTTTTAATCATTGTCATGAAACATTTCTTGATGGCTGGTAGAATTTCTTTTTTGTAATCTCACCATCCTCCAATTCAATCTCGTTTGCATAAACAAAGTATAAATCAAACAAGGCAAAACCAAGAGTTTTTGATGAGACTGATAAGTTACAATATGAATAATGTAGTTATACAACCAGAATCCAATATTAATTGGTCAATTTGTGCCAAGACAGTAAAGAAACTTGGCTCTATCCTCTAACTTTATTTTGGTGTGTGGATGGGAACCAATTGAATCGAGTGATTTTATGCAACAATCAATATTTCAAAATCAAATCTTTTTTTTATCTACGCCATCATGTGGATCATAATGAACCTTTCTACTTCTAGTAAGTTCATATGTGACATCACTCATATTCAACTCATTACCAATAGTATGCTGAATACCAATAGGAATTTCATAAAACTGGTTTATGACATTCGGAGAAAATCTGATCAACTTCCCTCTACAATAAACCTTATGATAGTAATAACTACTAGGATCATCAATGCATGGCAAAATATTAGCATAAAATTCTTGAACAAGAGTTTTAATAGGAAGAGTTAAATTTGTTACCATCCTCATTCCAGTGTCTGGATTCAATCATTTCTCTAAGCTGATAGTTATCAAAGTCATCGACTTTGACAGGGCTCTCCACATGAATCTCTCTCTTTGAAGTGTATCACCTAAATCTTGTTTCATTCTCTCGCTTCAAGAACTTATGAGTACGAGGATTAACATGGTCTCGCACCTCAGCAAGCATGACATCGTCATCCTCATTCATAGCTAGGTTAACTAGAACTGGTAGAGTCGAAGTCGAATCTGGTTCCCCAATGGATGATTGCTCTGAATCTGTCAAAGGCGACTGCTCTAGCTCGATTTTTGGGTCAGCATGTTGGTCTTGCTGAATCTTGTGCTCTTGCTAGCTTGATTCCTCTTTAATCAAAGAGTTAGATGATAAATAAGAGTTAGTGGTTTCAGGTTTAGTTGAAGAAGATATAGTTGTAGCTTCGCGTTTGGCCATGATTGTTGAAGAGATAAGAGAGAAAATTTGCTGCGATTTTAGGGTTAATGAAACAAATAAAATATGGAATTTATATAATCAAGAAGTAATAACCAAGTGTGATTTAACCATCACAAAATCCCAATCCAATCTGAATTCTAAGAATTCAAATTAGAATAAAATTTGTTTTCTAAAATTGAAGAAAGAGAAAATATCTCTTTGTACAGATTTTTATCTCGTTAATTATAGCAATTTTCAAATACATTTTTGAAAATCTTCATTAATCAAGGCAATCTTATAAGATCATGAGCTTTTAAATCACCAAATTCTTCCCGCCACTAAACAAACTTTCCCTTAAAACGACTTTGTTGGCATGGCTCACCTTATTGGCACATCAACACATAAGAAAATAAAATAGAGTCAGACATAAAGCACTGGTCGAAAGTCACTGAAAACAGTGAAACTTTACATAACCAAAATATCTAAGCTTCATAAAGGCATTTTAAAACCAAGCATGAATCAGAGCTAATTAAACTCATATTAACATCAATCTTTATCATCTTAACATACAATTCTTTTGAGTAGTCAATATGAGCATGCTTCTTACACATACAAATATTAATCTTAACAAGAATTATTACTATAAAACCAGTAGCTTTCACACGTGAAATGAGGTGAACTTCTTCTATTAGAGTGAGTTGCCTCAAAATATTTTTTAGATACACTGAAGCTACTCTCTGAGGATAGCTTTCACACATTATAACTGGTAGCCCTCTTTGGTTTTGACATTAAATTACCAGCAAATTTAAATAATCAAAGCAGCTCAATCATGCTTAAATTGAAAAATTGACTAATGATGCTACAGATATAACATAACTAAACACAATGTTTATGTAGATAACTGAAAAATGTCTATGGCTTTTCTTAGTTTTTAAAATCTCAATACATCAACTGCTTTAGTAAACAAGTCAGTTTGTTGATTATCGGTAAAGATATATTCAATGTGGATTGTTTTGGATTCAACAAGCTCTCTAATGAAATGATGCCTTATACAATTTGCTTAGTTCTAGAACGTTCGACTGGATTTTTTAAGATATTAATCGCACTAGTGTTATCACAAAACAAGGTTATTGAATCTCGAGCAATACCATAATCACTTATCATTTGTTTCATCCAAAATAATTGAGTGCAACAGCTTCCAATGGCTATATATTCAGCCTCTGCTGTGGATAAAGAAATGTTATTTTGCTTTTTGCTATGCTAGGAAATTAGGTTATTGCCTAGGTAAAAGCAACCACCCGAAGTGCTTTTCCTATCATCTATGTTTCTTGTCTAATCTGCATCAGTATAACCTACAAGACATGTATTGGTGTCCTTAGTAAACCATATTCCAAAATCAGATGTCCTATGAATATACCTGATAATTCTCTTTACTGCTGATAAATATAGTTCTTTCGAACATGACTGAAAACGAGTACATAAGCTAACACTGAAACTAATATATGGTCTGTTTGCAATCAGGTATAAGAGGCTTCCAATCATGCTCTTGTAAAGGCTTGAATCAACATCATTACTTGCATTCTCTTTTGTTAACTTGATGTTGGTACTCATAAGAGTTCTAAGTGCCTTGGCCTTGTCTAGTTCGAATTTCTTTACCAAGTTTTTAGCATACTTAAGATTATAAAATAAAAATTCCACTTTCAAATTGCTTCACTTGTAAACCAAGAAATAAATTCAACTCACCTACCATACTCATCTCGAATTCACTCTGCATCAACTCAACAAACTCATTAGCTTTGACTTTGTTTGTGGAATCAAAGACAATATCATCAACATACACTTGAGCAATAATGAAATAAGTTAAAGCATATTTAATGAATAAAGTTTTATCATTGCTTCCTCCAGTGTAGCCTTTTTTAATCAAGAAGCTAGTTTATCTCTCATACTAAGCTGTAGGAGCTTGTTTCAAACCATACAATGCTTTATGAAGCTTATACACAAAATTAGGATGTTTAGGATCAATAAATCCCTTAGGCTATTCAACATAAGCCTCTTCATTAAGATAGCCATTCAAGAAGGCTGTCTTCAAATCCATTTGAAACAATTTAAAATTCAACAAGCATGCAATAACAAGTAGCAACCTAACAGATTCAAGTCTAGCAACAGATGCAAAAGTTTCCTCAAAATGAATTCCTTCAATTTGAGTGTAACCTTGTGCAACTAATCTAGCTTTGTTTCTAATGACTTGCCTATTTTCATAAGTTTTGTTTTTAAAGATCCATTTAGTTCCTATAACATTTGCATCTTTTGGTCTAAGAACTAACACACATACTTTGTTTTTTTCAAATTGATTCAATTCTTCTTGCATTGCATTTATCCAAACATCTTCTTTGAAGGCTTCATTAACATTCTTTGGTTCTATTAAAGAGACATAACAAGTATGACTTACCATATTTCTCACCTTGCTTCTTGTTTTCATTGTACTTTCTAGACTTTCAATGATTGAAGTTATGGGATGTGCCTTTTGAATCCACTCTTAATACCTACATCTCTTATTTGATTTCTGTCGAGATCAACATTGTCTGATGGTTCAGTTTTATACGAGTTAACTACACTAGTTATATCAGTCGTAATTGATTCTGTTTTGTACTCTGCAGCAACTGAGTTTGACTCTTCAGTATCATCTACATCCTCCATCAAACTAATAATCTATATTTTCTACGAATAACCAGAGAAAGCATTAGTATTATCAAACACTAGCTGATTCCATAATGGTTTCAATTCTCAAGTTGGAAATGTGATAAGCCTTACTATTGGTTGAGTATCCAACAAAACTCCTTTATCACTTTTAGCATCAAACTTGCCCACTTGCTCCCTATCATTCAAGATAAGGCACCTACAATCAAAAACATGAAAATATTTGAGGTTAGGTTTTCTTCCTTTTAGAATTTCATAAGAGGTTTGTGTTATTCCAGGTCGTAAGAACAATCTATTGTAGATATAGCATGTTGTGCTGATACTTCTATCCATAGCCTTTTCATTAGCTTTTTGCTATTCAACATGACCCTTGCCATCTCTTGTAAAGTCCTGTTCTTTCACTCTACCACTCCATTTTGTTCAGGTGTCTTTGGAGCTGAAAATTCATGAGATGTACCATAAAATTTACAAAAATCTGTATAGGAAACATTTTCAAATTTTTTCTATGATCACTTCGAATTTATATTATTCTACCAATGTTCCTATCATGTTCATTCTCAAGTTTAACACATAAGTTTTTGTAAACTTCAAATGTGTCAGATTTTTCACGAATGAAATCAACCCAAGTAAACCTTGAAAAGTCATCAACAACAACAAAAACATACCTCTTTCCTACAATGCTCTCAATTGCATGGGTTCCATAAGGTCCATATGCAACAAATCTAAAATCTTAGAGGTGCTAAGGTATGTATTAGAGCTATGCGATCCTTTTATTTGTTTGCCTAACTGACATGGTCCACAAATAACATTTGGTTTGTCATCAATAGTAGGAACATCCTTAACTACTCTAGTCTTAGTTAACTTAACTAAGTCTCTATAGTTTATGTGTTCTAGCTTTTGGTGCCATAACTCTAAATCTGATATTTTGGAAGAAAATGCATTAATGTTTATCAACAAATAGCAATTGTCATTTGATTGTGTTCCTTCAAGAATGCAATTTCCATGTTTGTCTAAAATCATGCATCTACTTTTTGTAAATTTTACCTCAAATTGGTCATCACAAATTTGGCTAATGCAGATTAAATTAGCTTTCAGCCCTTCAACAAACAAAACATTTTCCAACTTAGGCAAACCTTCAACACACAAAGTACATTTACCTAGCACTTTGCTTTTAGCTCTATCACCAAATGTGATCGTCCCTTCCTTACAAAATCTGATGTCTTTCAAGAAGCTTTTGTTCCCTGTCATGTGTCTTGAGCATCCATTGTAAAAATACCAAAAATCATTAGGTGTGGATTTTAAAGCACTAAATGCAACATTGCACGCATCTACCTGTTTCTTAACCCAAACTGGATGAGTCTTAGGTAACTGTCTAAAATGTTTAGATTTCTTATGCAATAGACTCAACAGCTTATAACATCTAGATCTGATTTGACCTTTTACACCACAAAAATAACAAGTAGGAACAAATTTGATTACCTTTTCTGGGCTTGACTTAAAGGAACTCATGGGTGAGAGAAAGACATCTTTACCTTTTGAGTTTTAAGAGCTAATGCTTGAAATTGAACTTGAAATGTTAGTTGAAGCTTTCCCAAAAACTGTTTTGGAAGTTGAAGCAATATTATCTTCATCAAATCCCAAGCCATGTTTATTTGTGTTTTTTCTTCCAAGACTTAAAACTTGATCCAGTCAAGTTGAACCAATCTTAAGTTCATCAATGCACTTATGAACTTTTGCAAGTTCAGATTTGAATTTCTCAATCTCTTCAGTTTTCTGGTTCATAACTATCTCCAGTTTACTCATGCAGTCTTCAGCATATGCCTTCTTGCATTGGAGAATATCTCTCTCTTTCTGTAGATTATTGATTTGAGCTTTCTGTTTTTCCTATGTTTCATAAAGTACATTATAAGCAAGTTAAAGTTCCTCTTGATAATAGGCTTCCTTCTCTGTATCTGATCCATCAGTGTCTGATCTGTTCTGCTCAGTTATATCAAACACAACTACTTTACCTTTATCAGACACGACTGATTTACCTTTATCAAACACATTACCAGCAAATGCAAAGAATTACTCGAATGTTCTCCATCATCAGAATCTGTTTCTAAGTTATCACTGTAGGTTACATACAAGCCTTTATCCATCCTTCTTTTGTAGTTCTGACACTCAAATTGTATATGTCCAAATCCTTTACATTCAAAGCATTGTATTTGGCCTTTCTTATCAGATTTTTCTTGAATTGTCTTGGCTGGTTCTTTGAGAATCTTCTTTTTATCAAAGCTCTTTACTTTCTCTACTTTTTTAGGATTTTTCTTCTTGAGATTCTTCTTCATATATTTGACAAAATTCTTTGTCAAATACGCAATTTGCTAAATACAGAATCATCACATTCTTTCTTTTCTGAAGTGACAGAAAAAGCAATGCTCTTTTCTTTCTTCCTCGATTTCAGCCCCATCTCATACGCTTGAAGAGAACCAAGTAGTTTATCAACCCTCATGGTCTTCACGTTATTGCTTTCTTCAATGGCTGTAACTTTAGGCTGAAATTTATCTGGTAAAGATCTAAGGATCTTTCCTACTATTTTAGTCTCAAAATATTCATCACCAAGCATGTAAGCATCATTAATTATTTTATAAAGTCTAATATGAAGCATTTATAGTTTCATCTTCATGCATAGTAAGATTCTCAAATTTTGAAGTCAAGGTAAATAATTTAGAATCTTTTACCTTTTCTGTTCCTTCATGCTTTACCTCAAAAATATCCCATGCTTGTTTTACGGTTGTGTACTTTGAGATCAACCCAAATTGATGAATGTTGACAATGCTAAAGATGGCTTTAATTCCCTTAGAATTCCAGCTTGACAGTCTATATTCGGCTTCAGTCCATTCATTTTCAAGTTTCTCAACTCGTTGTCCAACTTTATTGGTCTTCGTTGGTGGTGTCCATCCATGAACAACGCTGGTCCAAACTCTATCATCAATGGATTTCAAAAAGATCTTCATCTTAAATTTTCAATAGGCATAATTTCCATCCTTAAGCCATGGTGGTTGAGTGACTGAACTTCCATTCCGTAGTCTTTCCATACCTACAAAAGAAAAGCTTGATCTACACTACTATTTCAGTGAACCTGCTCTAATACCAATTGTTAGTTTTCGCAGTGTATTGTTAGTTTTCGCAGTGTATTGTTAGTTATCACAGACGTAATTGAAACAGTTAAGAATAACAGAACAGAGAATTTTACGTGGTTTGACTATCAACCGGCCTATATCCATAGGCAACAAGAGTTACAATCTACTATGCTGTATGTGTTTACACTCGACTTATGACTCTTTATAGTAGTAGCAACCCGTTCACTCACTAACCTAATCTATGTAAACTTGATCACCCTTGATCACTGCCAAAGTCCTTCATGTACTCTTTTGATGTTGCTCTTCACAGACTTATCAGACTTAACTACAATGGTTTAGTCAGACATAACCACGATAACTGTTACAGAATCATGTAATCACTCAACTCTCTTAAGCTTATACGACTCAATAACTCTCACAAATCAGATCTATGCACATATCCAACACACATGAGTCATGCACAGTCTAAACAAACAAAATCGTAAAGATTTTATAATGAAGATCATGAAAAACAAAGACACTCAAGTGCTCTTAACGTTTTCTTCACAAAACACCACTCTCTTGCCTACTTTTAAGCCTTGAGTGCTTCACCTTTATAGAGCCTACATGAATAGCTATATTATT
Source organism: Boswellia sacra (assembly GCA_013180625.2). Taxonomy (NCBI): domain Eukaryota; kingdom Viridiplantae; phylum Streptophyta; class Magnoliopsida; order Sapindales; family Burseraceae; genus Boswellia; species Boswellia sacra. The sequence continues at coordinate 27,134 of SNVD02009913.1, forward strand.
CATGTAATCAACAATCCTAATCATCATCAAAGTCCTGCAAAACTAAAATAGCATGATTAGATAAATTATAAGAAAGCATATCACAATATCCTAATCCAAATAAGAAATTGTAATCAACTAAAATACTAAGCCAATTAGGATAATTAACAAAAGCATTCCAATTCTAAATGCTTTCCAATAATCAAATCTTTTCCTAAAATAAATATCTCATAACGCATTATGAAAAAGAATGTCACACATGTTTTTATTACAGGTTGACAAAAATAAATTATGCATTACACATGCATGTCACGAGTCAAATTGACACTAACAATGTAGCTAAAAATAAACCCATTTAATAAAAAAAATTTTAGAAATTTAATAAATGAATTATTTATGAACATAATGGGGAAAAGAATATGCATATGAATAATGTTTGTTGTTGATTTCCAACTTTAATTTAACAAATAGTGAAATGCCAATTAATAAGAATGATTTTAAGAATTAATGGCTAGTCTATTTACACTATCTAACATTTTTTTATTTGAACAATTTTTAGGACTTTTAAACCAATTAAAAGTATATTGATTTTCTATTTTTCATACATTTTAAGATAAATGGAAACTAAAATTTTTGTCAGTAAAATTTTTGCCATATTTACCGCTGCAATAAAGAGACAAAACACGATTATAATATTAATGCTATAATATCTTTTAATTAATTTGTGAATTTCAAATACATTATATTAACTACGTTATAATATGCTAATTATTTTTATTTATTGACAATAATTTTATATAATATATAATAAAAATTATTTTAGAAAAATTTGAAAATTGAAATTTTACTTCAAATAAAATAATTAAAATTAGAAATTCAAATACATACATACATACATATATATATATATATATAATATTATATAACTTAGTTATTTATTTAAAATACAAACTAAAAATAATAATTGAAAATTTGATACGAAGCCGCTGCCACATCCTCCATCCACCATCATCGGTGATGCGCGTCCAGCAGCTAAATTAATTTTGACAAATAAAGCAACATTTAACTATTGGTAGCTGAGGAAGATCCTAGACCACTATCTTTAGGTGCTTCCAACAACGAAACGATGATGCAGCTTTTAAAAATATTTCTATAGTTGTGTAAATCGTGAAGAAAATATCGTTTTAGTACCTATTTTGCCTAGAATGCTTGTCGATGTTGTCATAGGTGTGTACTAAAAATCAGTTATTATAATAAAGCATCTGTAATTATTCTATAATTGATAACTATGATTTACAATGTTTCATATTTCAAGAGAAGAGAGATCTAACTGATGTTCCACTTAATAAACCACTTATATAAATCAAAATACTTCAATAATTTTTTATCTTAAAACAATACAAATCACTAGATGAAAATACTTAAGTGTTTATCTCCCTTATAAACACGTATGTTAGGTAAGTTACAGAAGAAAACACTCTCCTTCGACTCACCAGCCTCAATTTGATAATTGATTCTAACGAGTTATTCGTGCTAGTATAAATTAAATGTTATTCGTGCTAGTATAAATTAAATCAAAGTTTGTTTCACCCTCTTTTTATACGTATCTATTTCATTGCTTGATATTGCACAAATTTTGCAAATCAGAACAAAGAAAGTAACGGCTTCATTACTTTTTTTTGGCTAACTCCGGCAAACCTATGATAGGCCATCACCCAAATTTTATCCTCTCTTCATCTGCAAGTTCTAAGCTTCCTTCTACTTTAAATGTGATTTTCACGAGTCAATATTAGAGGTAATTATGGTGACAAATTTTGACACAACACAAGATTAGTGAGTTATTATTAACCTTAATCGTATTTACTTTGTGTTCGTATTTGAGACACTTAACACGATTGTTAAACATGTTGTATTCATATTGAAGAATGATCAATATACCAATCTTTTTCATGCAATATTAATCCGTTCATCAATTTATGACCTAGTTATCCACTTATAACATAAATATTTACTAATAAATTAAAACTTTTATATTATCAAGAAAATAAAGTCATATAATAGCAAATTAAAATGATTTTAATTAACTATTTGTTTTGATAGTAATAATTTTTTTATATTATTAAAATAAATTTTAAGTAATATAAATATGTTGAATGCATGTTGATTATGTATATACTGGTTAAACAAGTAGGTTACGTAGCATTAAATCTTACTGGAAAAAATGGTCAATAATACCACATGAACTCTAAGGTGCCTCCAATGGTTAACTCTTGAAATGGCACATCCATGACAAAGAATGCTCAAAGTTAGTAAAGGATAATGAGAGGACTTTAGGTGGTGGTCATTTGTGGGATAGCTGGAGTTGGTCGAAAAAAGTATATTAAGTTGATATATTCTTTCCTTCAATCTACGTAATCGGTCCAAGACCAAAAGAAAGAGGAAGAATTAAGCTTCGATTTGATATATAACAAAGTAGGTAACTCACTGAAAGTTGGCCAGAATTGACCATTAAAGTCCAGGCCCAATAAGTCCAAGGAGAATGAATTCTTTTAGAATTTGCCCAACTCATGGGCTTATATACGAGACAGGCTGCAACTACTCCCTATCATATGCAAGAAACCCGTGAAGTAGTTCAAGCAATTAATGAGGGCTAAACAAGTGCAACATTGATATGTTGATTTGAATATGCAAGTATGTGATAAGCTCATGAAACTTACAAAGTAGCAATTAAAAGCTAGAAAGCGAAAACTACTTGCATATGCTCCATAATATGCACAGACAAAATCACTTAACAAGAATAATGCCAATTGGATAAGAGGTGAAATACCAATTTCCACCCGGCTTATTGAGGTTGAAACTATTTAACGTTATGCTTATGCTAGATCTGCCAAGGGATCTGACTTGATGATAGCCTTCCCCTCAGTACAGGCAAGAATAAAGCATTATCATTTCTTTCAATCTATGCTTTGTGCTTTTAATGTCGTTATCCCAAAGGATGCTCCGAAAAAAGAAAAGAACAAAAACTTATAAGCTCACATAACTTACAAATCCAGTATACTAGATGGTATACTTGATTATATTTCAAAGATAATTTGCTATGCAAAATTTAAAAACAGTAAATAGTTTCAATGAATTTGATTTCAACATGAAATTTCTAATTACTTCAAAAGGGAAATGGAAGACAAGTCCTTAATCAATTGTAATTGATTAAATTATACCTTCCTAACATACTTGTAATATCCTAAGTTTTTGTAATGTACATTATATCATGTATTATGGTTACATGTGTAATAATATGTATTAATGTATTGGTGATGTGTTTGAATTGTAGTGTAATAGATGAGAGATGATGGGCTTAATGGTAATAAAAAAGGAAGAGAGAACTAAATGGAAATTTGGCATAATATTTATCTATAAATGGGAAGAATTCTAGAATTCTTTCAATCTTGCTCTCTAGCTCACGTTCCCAGCTCTTCACTCTCTCTAAGTTTTTCACACAAGAAACTACCAAGAACTCAAGGAAAGGAAGAAGAAGAAAGGAATGAAGTGGTAAGAATTCATCTCTTCTTTAGAATTCTTGTTTTATTGTTTATGTGTTCGCAAGAATTCTTTTGGCTTGTGATGTGAGTATGAGAATTGTTGTTTGTATTGCTGGAAACTTGTGTGGAAATATAAGTTTGAGTAGGATTTGAATATATTTAAGTAGGGGGATGAGGATACAAAGCTAGGAACGAGAGTTTGATTTAATCCTACAGTGTTTTTACACTAAGCAGTGCATGTTCCAAAAATTCTCAAAAATTAGGGGAATGTTTTCTTGTTCTAAAAATTTTATGTATGAAATAGACATGTCCAGGAGTTTATAGAAATTGCATTCACTCAAAAATTCAAAGTGTGTGAATTGTAGTGAATTTTTGAACTTCTTGCATGGAATTGCATGTCTCCCCTGTTTTAGAAACAGAGTAAGGGAAGAACGGCTTGAATATTGGTTACTGGCAATGTATCCGACAAAACACGCAGGCGAGTGTTGAGTAGTCAAGTAATGTGTTGTTGAGTGTCGAGTGCTCGACTGTCTAGCGTCGAGTGGGACTCGATGTGATACTGTCGAGTATCGAATGGGACTCGAAATGGAATTGTTTAGTATCAAGCGGGACTCAACGGTAATTGTCAAGTGATGAGCGGGACTCGATGGTAAGTGTCGAGTGTCGAGGCTACTCGACGTGTAATTGTCGAGGGTCGAGCGCTCGATTGTCTGTAGTTGAGCATCGCGTTGTCGAGTGACGCATCGCATTGTCGAGGGTCGAGCGTCGCGTTGTCGAGTGATGTGTCGCGTTGTTGAGGGTCGAGCGTCACATTGTCGAGTGAAGTGTCGAGTTGTCATGTTGTTAAGCGTCTTGTCGTGTTGTCGAGCATCGAGTGTCGAGCGCCAAATTGTCGAGTGTCAAGCGAATTCTCAAATTGGTCCGAATTCAGCCTTTTGACAGGACAATTAGAAATAATTGAGTTTGAATAGGTTAAACACCTTAAAAAGCCACAATTTTTGGTATAGAGGTATATATATGTGTGATATACCAGCCTAAAAATTTTGGTAGCCATTTAAGTAGGATTGTAATTCCTACAAATTTTTAAGTCTATACTGCTCAGTGAAACGAATGCAATGGCAGGATCGTTGAGTTAATGAATTTGATTATTTTGAGTGGACAAATGACCTCAATTGGCTCTAAAAATGTTAAGGAGACATATTATATGAGTGTAAAAGTTGTCTACACAATTGTATGAACTTTGGGAGTAGACAATTGTTGTTGAAAATTGTTTGACAGAGTATATATAGAAATAGAGCCAAAAAGGGGAATTGATTTACAAAGGTGTATGGTGACCTAAAAGAGATTTTGTTTTGTTTTTAGGTTACTCACAAGCATCTAAAAGAAGCTATACAAGGTAAGTAAGCTAACTATTCTATGGCCACAATAAATTGTGTTATACTGCATGTAATATTATGGATTGTAACACTGTTAATTGCTAACACCTTGATGCTTAAATGTGGGATATTGTGACTGTTCTAGAAGCTGAATATCTAGCTTCTTTTATATGACTGATTGTAAATAGTGAAATGTAATGGCATGCCAAGACCTAGGAAGCTTAGCTCTCATAGCTTGAGGGGAGGTCTGGACCATGTGTTTCTTTATACGAGATTCAGTAGCATGAGCCCGGTATCATCTGGATTGTCAGACTAGCCTTGAGCTGTTTCAAGTGTAGGCATCTGAATGTATATGTACTGTTCCGTGTGGTAGGATAGAGTCCAATAGGACTATATGGCTGTCACCTATAGGTGATGGCGGATTCGTGCAATGTGAGAATGTGATAAATAGTCACTGTAACGATACCTTGCCTATGAATGCCGTCAATAGGCGGCTAAGTGATTTGGGCTCACATATGTGAACTGACTGTGAAATTCAAAGTCCTACCTTGAATAGAGAGTCTTATTTCCTTAGGTGACTGTAACTAAAACTGTGAAAGCTTTCTTATTATTTGATTATGAATGTGCACGAGAATGCGATGAATGGAGAAATGTGAATTCACTTATCTGAGATTGATCGACCTACTGAGTTCTAGATAGAAAATAGGAGCAGGAGCACCGATGTAACCAGTGTGAAACTAGCCAGACAAGGAGGGTTGGCTCAGGTGTGCCCCTTATATGGTGTGGAAGCACCAAGTCGGCACATAGAAATGGTTACAATGGATTTCTTGGTCATTTCCCCTTTAACAAGTTAACTTAGGCTTGTATGCTAAGAAGTGAACAGTCTCCGCACTGTGGAGTGTGGACTGAATTTTACTGTTATTGTACATTGTTGCTTATTCACTTAGCTTACTTACTGAGTTTTACTCACTAAGTTATTGTATGTGCCTCAGGTGATGAGTAGGCTGAGATCCGGATGGAGGACTTTTGGCATCACTAACAGAGTTCCTTTAATAATCATAGACCGCTGCCCTATTTTATCATAGTCATACTGTAGGAATTCTTTTGATTTTTGAATGTACCTATATACAATGAAATGGTGTGGAATTCTTTTATGTACGAACCTACTTCGCACAAATAATTTTTTTATTTTATTTCAGTAAAATATTTAAGTGAAATTCTTGATCTTAACATGTAAATATATCAAATAATGCTAATCATTCTTTATTGATTCATGTATAATATATTTAATACATTCACACACGCTTTAAAGGCATGTTTCCTATAATAGCACATCATATGGGTCAAATGTGGATTTATGGCTAAGGTGTTGAAAATAGGATAAGTAATTTGAGAAAATCGAAGATAATCCAAAGAGTAATTAATTTGGGCATAAGATCCAAGTTCATCATCAGTTGAGATTGGCATCATATAATTATCCCAAGATTGATCCTATAATTTATATTGTTTTCTATTGCATGAAACTGAATTGTGAAAACAATATGTTTTAAAAACATACCTCTTTAGTCATTTAACTTGAAACTTATCTTATAGTTATGCATATAATTGAAATGTGTTTGTACAATTGCAAAAAGAAATGGTTGAAACTAGAAAGGAAAAATATATACATTAATAAAAAGAATGGGTTGGTTATGCTTTATTACCGATCCCTTGAGTTGGCGCACACATAAACCACTCGACTCAAGTCCACATGCAATCATTCGTCATATAAGCATAAATGCATGAGACACGCTCAATAACCAACACATGTTGATAAGTGTCTATTTATATATCATTTTCATATCAATTCGTCCATGTTTCTTTGCTATATTCCTTGGTATTTTTATGTTTTTGTGTGGTTTTGATGTTTGTAGGAGTTTTGGAGCAACTTGCACAAAAATGGAGTAAAACCCTTCATTTTCACCTCTGCTAGTCAACCATCTTCTCGGATTTAATTGTATTGATATACAATGAACCCGATGACATATCATATACCGTTGAAAAGCTCTCGAAGTCTACTTTTTGGAGAAATTTACGGTTTATGAATCCATTCAGTGTACCGAAAGTTGTAATCAAAACAGTGTGAGAAGTGTAGAAATGTAATTCCACATATCACTGTAGCATGTATAATACGGGACACTGTAGCACGTTACTGTAGCAGAGTATTTAAACACATTTTAGGGTTTTATTTTCATAACTTGAAGGGGGGGAAAACGTGGGAGGAGGCTGCATTTCTGGATTTCTCTCATCCCTTGGAGTTCTTGAAGGAGAAAGAAGATTTTGAAAGAGGAGGAACTACAATTCCAAGAAGATTCATCTACAAAGAAGATTTTCAAAGAATTTGCTAAGTTCTTTCTTTCCTTTTCAATTCTGGAATTTCTCTGTATTGTATTTGTTATTCTGATTGAATATGTGTAACTAAATCTGAATTGGTTGAGGGTGATTTCAAAGCCCTTGATATGGATTTTGTGAGTTGATTGTGTAAGAAATTGTTATCCAATTCTCTAATTGAAGTTGCTTGTATTTTCCCATATCTAATGCTTATGATTGCTTACTGATTGTATTTGGAATGGCCAACTGAATATAATCTGTTGTTGTCTATTGCTAGATTAGAAATCTTGATCCGTAATTGTCATGAATTTCCAATCATTAGTAGCAAAATTGTGATCAGAGATTGCAATTGGAAAATACAACCTAGGTTAAATAATCCGAACTTGTGTGATTATTGCTTAGATCAACCTATCTTTCTCATCATAATGCTTCCATTGAATTAAACTTCAGAGAGCTTGTTCTAGGTTGTTTAATGGATAGAGATTAAATAAAGAGCTTGTTTTATTTAACAACAAAGTAAGGAAAGATTGGGATAACAGAGCTTGTTGTTATCTACGGTTGATAACTTCAATGCTGTAATTGGATTACAATTCTATGTTAATTCACAAATTCATATCTTGTGGCAGAGAATGAACTCTTAACCAAGTGTCTCTCATTGATTTTTCACTCCATTTAACTTTGCTTTGTGTTATTCTTCATTTGCTTTCATATTAAGTTTAGTTAATCAATCAACAAAACCCCCCCTGTTTAGTTTATTATTGCTGGAAAATAACAAATTCAATTAGAATCAATCCTCGTGGGAACGATATCTACTTATCACTTTATTACTTGTGCGACTAGTATACTTGCTAGTTTCGAACGCATCAAGTTTTTGGCGCCGTTGCCGGGGATTGATTTTCTAATCAATTTGTTATTCTGTTTTTACTACTGATTCTTGATTGTTATTTCTTGATTGTTTGTGTTTAGGCTTTTATGTCCGAGGGAGAAGCGGATCAACGACTTAAGAGAATTAAGGAGTTTCTCCAATCCTCGAATTTAAGGCTAAATCGGTCAATTTCAACTCCACCTCCAGAATTTGACCTTGCACGACACACTTCCCTCCCATCTTCTTGCAGTTCAATCAAATCTGAATCGGAAGCAATGGCGATGGAAAACGATCAGACTCTTAAGGAGTTAGCGGCTCCAATTATTGATCAACAACCGTTATGCATAAGCACCAATTTTGAGATAGATTTTGAACTTAAATCTGGACTGATTCATCTCTTGCCTACATTTCATGGTTTTGCAGGAGAGGATCCGAACAAACACCTCAAAGAATTTCATGTGGTATGCTCAAGTATGAAGCCAACCGGCGTTTCTGAAGAGCAAATTAAATTGAGAGCTTTCCCATTCTCATTAGCAGATTCGGCAAAAGATTGGTTATACTACCTACCACCAGGTACCATTACCACTTGGAATGAGATGAGTAAACTCTTTTTGGAGAAATACTTTCCAGCCTCGAAAGTTACAAATATTAGAAAAGATATTAGTGGCATTCGACAACACAATGGAGAATCACTTCATGAATATTGGGAGAGATTTAAGAGGTTATGTGCTAGCTGTCCAAACCACCAAATTAGTGATGGACTCCTAATTCAATATTTCTATGAGGGTCTCCTACCCATAGAAAGGAGTATCATTGATGCTGCTAGTGGCGGAGCACTAGTTAATAAAACACCGAACATGGCAAGACATTTGATTAGTGACATGGCAGCGAACTCCCAACAATTCAGCAGTCAATTTGAGCCACAACTACCAAAAAGAGTAAATGAGGTAAGTACTTCAACCATTGAACAATAACTTTGTGAACTTATCTCTCTTGTAAAAAAAATGGCTGTAGGACATATGCAGCAATCTTATGCATGTGGGGTATGTTCTGCCATGGACCATCCAACCGACATGTGTCCAACTTTGCAAGAAAGAGATACAGAACAAGCCAATGCCATGGGTGGATTTCCAGGACAACCAAGGCAAAGGTATGACCCTTTCTCTAATACTTACAATGCTGGATGGAGAGATCACCCTAATTTAAGATATGGGAATCATCAACCAATTGCCCCAAATGCCATACCAAATCGACCACCAGGTTTCAATCAACCAAGGGTGCAGCAACCATTTCAAGCACAACAACCCACAACCAGCACCACAACCAGCTCCACAAAATTCAGGTATGTCTCTCCAGGATATTGTTAAAAGCACTTGCCACTAACACAATGCAATTTCAGCAGGAAACTAGGGCAAGTATCCAAAACCTGGAAAATCAAATGGGACAATTGGCCACTAACATGAGCAAATTTGAGAGTCAAAGCTCAGGAAAATTACCTTCTCAGCCGGTGATCAATCCAAGAGAGAATGCTAGTGCTGTAACTTTGAGAAGTGGAAGCAATTAGAGATTCCACCAAAGAAATCACAAACTGATGAAGGGGATGACACCACTCCCACCATGAATAAAACATCATCTTCTAAGGTAAATCCTAAAACCCATATTCCTTCATATGTTACTCCTCCACCTTTTCCTAGCAGATTTGCAAAATCAAGGAAGGAGGAACAAGAACAAGAAATCCTGGAAACTTTTCGCAAGATCGAGGTAAACATACCACTTCTGGATGCTATCAAGCAAGTGCCTCGTTATGCAAAATTTCTCAAAGAGTTATGCACCAACAAGAGGAAGTTGAAAGGAAATGAGAAGGTAAGTATGGGGGAAAATGTTTCAGCTGTATTGCAAAGAAAATTTCCTCCGAAATGCAAAGATCCAGGTACGTTCACCATTCCATGCACCATTGGTAATACCAAGTTTGAAAGAGCTATGTTAGATTTAGGAGCATCTATTAATGTCATGCCATATTCTATTTATGCTTCTTTGAATCTTGGACCCCTTGCGAAACTGGTATTGTAATTCAACTTGCTGATCGTTCTAATGCATATCCCAAAGGAGTTGTGGAAGATGTGCTTGTGCAGGTAAATCAATTGGTTTTTCCAGCAGACTTCTATGTTCTGGAAATGGAGGATGAGACATCTCCCAATCCAACACCGATTCTTTTGGGGAGGCCATTCTTGAAAACTGCCCGAACGAAGATTGATGTTCATGATGGCACTCTCACCATGGAGTTTGATGGCGAGGTGATTCGTTTCAATATTTTTGAGGCAATGAGGTACCCTAGTGACTTGCATTCTGTTTTTGCAGTTGATGTTATTGATTCTTTGGCACAACAACTTTTTGAGTTAACTCGCAAGGATGCATTGGAAGTAGCCATTAGTGAGCACATTGGGGCAAAAAATTTCAGAGAATCGAGGAAGTTGATACAATTGTCTAAAGAAGTGGAGGAAGCTGTGGCAAGCTTGGATAAGACTATAGCTATCACCACAAACAGGTATGATGTTTCGTACATTGAATTGCCTTTATCTAATGAGAAACTTCTACCTTCCGTGATGAAAGCACCTGCTTTGGAGCTTAAGCCTCTTCCAGATCATTTGAAGCATGTATTCCTAGGTGAGAAAGATACTTTGCCAGTCATAATAGCAAAGGGTCTTGCACCATTACAAGAAGAGAAACTCATCCGAGTGCTCCGAGATCACAAAACGGCCATTGGGTGGACAGTCGCTGACATCAAAGGTATTAGTCCAGCCGTATGCATGCACCGCATCTTGTTAGAAGAGGGATCCAAGCCCACTAGAGAAGCACAGCGGAGGTTGAATCCTCCCATGATGGAAGTTGTCAAGAAAGAAATCCTGAAATTGTTAGATGTGGGTGTGATTTATCCAATTTCGGACAGCAAGTGGGTGAGTCCAGTCCAAGTTGTTCCGAAGAAATCTGGTGTTACGGTGGTTAAGAATGACAATAATGAGCTAGTTCCAACTCGTATCCAAACCGGGTGGCGAGTTTGTATTGATTATCGAAAGCTCAATTCTGCAACTCGCAAGGATCACTTTCCTTTGCCATTCATTGATCAAATGCTGGAGAGATTAGCAAGTCATTCTCATTATTGTTTTCTTGATGGCTATTTAGGATATAATCAGATTGTCATTGCCCCTGAAGATCAAGAGAAAACTACATTTACATGCCCATTTGGTACATTTGCGTATCGACGCATGCCGTTCGGTCTTTGCAATGCCCCTGCCACTTTCCAAAGGTGTATGGTAAGTATTTTCTCTGATTATGTTGAGAACATCATTGAGGTATTTATGGATGACTTTAGTGTTTTTGGTGATTCTTTTGATAAATGCCTTGACAACCTTACCCTTATACTTCAAAGATGTATAGAAACTAACCTTGTTCTGAATTGGGAGAAATGTCATTTTATGGTAGATCAGGGTATAGTTTTGGGACATGTTATTTCTGCTAAGGGTATAGAGGTTGATAAATCCAAGATAGATCTTATATGTTCCTTACCACCTCCCACAAGTGTGCGGGATATTCGTTCGTTTCTTGGTCATGCAGGTTTTTATCGTAGATTCATCAAAGATTTCTCGAAGATAGCATTGCCCCTATGCAGATTATTACAGAATGACGTGGCCTTTGAATTTGATGAGAAATGCAAAGAGGCATTTGAGAAACTGAAGGAACTCTTGACTTCGGCTCCAGTAATCCAATCTCCGAATTGGAATCATCCATTCGAGATCATGTGCGATGCAAGTGACTAAGCTGTGGGTGCCGTTTTGGGTCAACGAATTGGCAAAATTCCACATGCCATTTACTATGCATCTCGGACTTTAAATGATGCTCAACTTAATTATTCTACCACTGAGAAAGAGCTTCTAGAGGTTATTTTTGCTTTAGAAAAGTTTCGATCTTATTTGATTGGTACTAAAGTAACCGTTTATTCTGATCATGCAGCTTTGATGCGTTCGAAACTAGCAAGCATACTAGTCGCACAAGTAATAAAGTGATAAGTAAGATATCGTTCCCACGAGGATTGATTCTAATTGAATTTGTTATTTTCTAGCAACAATAAACTAAACAGGTGGGGTTTTGTTGAATGATTAACTAAATGAAATAAGAATGCAAATAAAGAATAACAAAACAGAAAGTTAATTTGAATGAAAAATCAATGAGAGAAACCTAGTTAAGGGATCCTTCTCTACCACAAGATATGGATTTGCGAATTAATTGTAGAATTGTCATCCAATTACACCATTGAAATTACCAACCGTAGATAACACCAAGCTCTGTTATCCCAATCTTTCCTTACTTTGTTGTTAAACAAAACAGGCTCTTTATTTAATCTCTATCCATTAAACACCTAGAACAAGCTCTCTAAATTTAATTCAATGGATGCATTACGATAAGAAAGATAGGTTGATCTAAGCAATAAACACACAAGCTCGGATTATTTAACTTAGGTTATATTCTCCAATTGTAATCTCTGATCACAATTTTGCTACTACTGATTAGAAATTCAAGACAATTACGGATCAAGATTTCTAGTCTAGCAATAAATCACAACCAGATTATATTCAGTTGGCCACTCAAATACAATCAGCAAGCAATCATAAGCATTAAATATGGGAGAATACAGCAACTTCAATGAGAGAATTGGATAACAATTCCTTACACAATCAACTTACAAAAACCATATCAGGGGCTTTGAAATCACCCTCAATCAATTCAGATTCATTTACACATGTTTAAGAACGTGGTAAATATAATACAACATGGAGACATTCCAGAAAATGAAAGGGAAGGGAAAAACTTAGCAAATTTGATGTAGTTCTCTTTGGATTATAGTTCTTCCTCTTTCCAAGCTTCCTTTCTCATTCAAGAACTCCAAGAGATGAAAGAATTCCAGAGCATCAGCCTCCACCACGTTCTCCCCTCTTCAAGTTATCAAAATAAAACCCTAAAATTTGTTTAAATACTCTGCTACAGTAACCTGCTATAGTGTCCCGTATTATACATGCTACAGTGATTTGTGGAATTACATTTCTATACTTCTCCCACTGTTTTGATTACAACTTTTGGTACACTGAATGGATTTATAAACCGTAAATTTCTCCAGAAAATAGACTTCGAGAGCTTTCCAACGGTATATAATATGTCATCGGGTTCATTGTATATCAATACAATTAAATCCGGGAAGATGGTTGACTAGCAGAGGTGAAAATGAAGGGTTTTACTCCATTTTTGTGCAAGTTGCTCCAAAACTCCTACAAACATCAAAACCACACAAAAACATAAAATTACCAAGGAATATAGCAAAGAAACATGGACGAATTGATATGAAAATGATATATAAATAGACACTTATCAAATTCCCCCACACTTAGACTTTGCTATTCCTCGAGCAACTACGACAATATGAAATAAAACTAAACCGAAACAGAATCAACAAAAAATTAAAACACACAAATGCTTCATCTTGCAAATAGGCCTCAAAGATTGTACTTAATTATAACCCAAGGAAAACTTCAAAATAATACACTTGATCAAGAATTTTATCTCACAGATTAGTTTTGCTTCATTTCAATTCCTCAAGCGTATGTGTGTGTAGAGCCATTCTCACCTAATCACTTGTAACCCGGATGAGTTTATGCATAAAAATGAATCATATTTAATATTGAGGATGTGTGTATAAATGAACTCCATAGGCCTGCTTTTCAAGTCACTCTCCACTAATGTAGACATGCACACCACCAAGGATCAAGTAGGATTTTATTAAGCTTGTAACGTTTGGCTTGGGTGAAGGTATGATAAAGGATACTAATTTGGCTCAAATCACCCACAAACACATAAATTATTCAAGATTATGTAGAGCTCAACCCTATAACACAACTTCATTTCAATTCACCAGGTTACTCCCCCACACTTATTTAGAACCCTCAATCTTTTTTTTTTTTTTTGCAGAAAACAAAAGAAAACTACACCCCCACACTTTTTTGTTTCATTCTTTTTAAGAACACTTAAGGGTATAGATCTCTTATTCTTCTTCTTTTGTTCTTTTTTTCTTTTTTTTTCTTTTTTTATTACACTTTCCCTCCCCCACACTTAAACAACACAGTGTCCTCAATGTGTAAGTACGTGGACGATAAGTACAGATTAGTTTTTTTTTTCTTTTTTTCTTTCTTTTTTTTTAAACACAATAGAACTCACTTGCATTGCTCATGACACATCCCAACCTCCGCTAACTTCCCAAAACCAGAACATAGCTCAAAATTTAATTGTGAATGATCTACATGCTCATAAGTAAGGGATAAACTGTTTGGAACAAATTCATTTGAGGTTAGGAAATCTTTTAGTGAGTTAACAAAGAAAAAGCTTACAGAGGCTCAAA
>SNVD02009914.1:0-41634 GCA_013180625.2 Boswellia sacra
TATTGGTACCAATAACTAACATATCATCCACATACAATAACAAGATCATGAAGTCACCATCACCATGACTATAGAAGTAGGTACAATGATTAGCTTCACATCTTCGAAATCCTAAGCTCAAAATCAAAGAATCAAATCGCTTATACCAACAGCTTGGTGCCTGTTTTAAATTTTATAGCAATTTGGTCAACCTACACACTTGATTCTTTTTGTTTTGTTTAACAAAGCCTTCAAGTTAAGTCATATAAATCTTTTCTTTAAGATTCCTGTGCAAGAAAGTAGCTTTGACATCTAAATCAAGTGCAGCTACCAAACTCATCAAAGTATGATACTTAAATGAACGATTGGAGAAAAAAATCTCATCGAAGTCATGCCATATTTCTAAGCACAGCCTTTTACCACTAACCAAGCTTTATATCTTTTGATATTCCCATTAGTGCCTTTTTTGAGCTTGTAAACCCATTTGCAACAAATAGCCTTTCTTCCTATAGGTAGTTGAACTGACTCCCATGTTTTGTTCTTGTGTAGAGCCTCCATCTCCTCTTCCATAGCTACTCTCCATTAAGTAGGATCTTTACATTCACAGGATTCTTGATATGAACAATGTTCATGCTCTTCAGTGATACAAGCATAAGTAGTGGCGTAGTCTTTAAGACAAATAGAAGGTCTTCGATCTTTAACAGGTCAGCTTTGATTTCCTGAAGTTTCAACCTCTTGTATTTAATACTCATCATCATTATCATCATCTTCAACTTCTTCATTAACTTGTTGGTCATGTTGATCTTGAACTTCATATGAAGTTTCAAATGCTACCATCTCCATTGTTTGTGAGTTTGGTTGCTCTTTCCTTTGCATTGAATCTTCATTAAAAATAACATCTCAGCTAATAATAACCTTATGGGTAGAAGGGTCGTACAATCTATACCCCTTTGTTCCATCCGCATAGCCAGGAAAAATACACTTTTTGGATCTCAAATCCAGCTTGTCCTATGCTCTTTAGGAATCCAAACATAAGCATCGCAACCAAATATATGAACGAGTAAATAATTGCTAGGTTTCTCAAACCATATCTCTTTAGGAAAATTATAATCCAGCGCAGTATTGGAAGGACAATTTATCAATGCCGTGTGTACTGCCTCTACCCAAAAACATTTTTCCAACCTAACATAACCAACATGCTTCTAGCACATTCCATGAGTAGTACATTCATCTTTTCAGTCGCTCTATTTTGTTGTAGAGTTTTTGGAATCAGTAGATGTCCCACTATGCAAAACTCCTTAAACTTTGATGAGATGTACTCCCTTCCATTGTCAGTTCTCAAACACTTAATCTTTTTCTCCTTTTGATTTTCCTCCAAAACCCCAAACTTTGTAAAACAATCAAAAGCTTCATTCTTCCTTTTGCGCATATACACCCAAATTTTTCTAGAGAAGTCATCAATGAATGAGATAAAATGATTTATACTTCCAATAGATGCAATAGGAGCCTTTCAAATATCAGAATTTATCAAGTCTAAAACATCCTTACTTCTAGTAATGGATGAAGGGAAACTCATTCCATGATGTTTTCCATATACACAGTCTTCACAAAAATCTAAATCAATTTATTTTAATCTAGCAATAAATTTCTATCAAGGAGTAACTTCAGTTCTTGCTTGCTCATATGGCCTAAACTATGCCAAATTGATGTCGAATCTGTCATAGCATTAGCAATTACAAATTTTGCCAATTACAGTTTCTCCTGTCAAATGATACAAACAACCTATCAGTTCTCTTTTTACAACTACTAAAACTTCTTTGATTATCTTCATTTGAATATTTTCTCTATAAAATTTGAACCCGTCTTGGTAAGACTTTCCTAATGACAAAAGACTCTTTCGAACATCTAGTACATGTTGCACACCAAAAATAGTATGCGTAGAGCCATAAAACATTTTTTTTTTGAACATCTCAAACTCCCACTATTTATCATGTTTTATTATCACCTATGTAAACAATCCATCCACTCGATCAATAAGTATGAAACCAATCCTGATGTGGTGTCATATGGAATAAAGCAACCAAATCTAAAACCCATTGATGTTGCATACCTTCCTAGCCAATCGACAATACCTCTCCCTCTTCGCATGAATCATTATCAGTAACAATGTTTACTTGGGAATTCTTTGATTATGATGCATGTAGATTAGACTTGGAATCTTCTTCCTTTTTATATCTATAATCTTTTCTCATATGGCCCAATTTTTAGTAATTCCAAGACTTTCCCTTCTTCTTGCCCCTTGACCTGGACATGGATTTATTACCACCAATCCTTTCAGCAGTTGTACCTTGTGATATCATCGCATCACCTGAAGAACCACCATTTGATTTTCTTCGTGCCTTTTCGGTCAATAATAAAGATTCTATAGATTCGTAAGTGAGAGTTGTATCATTATTAATGTTCAAAACTAAGGTATCCCATCAATCAGGCAAAAAATAAAGTAGTAAAGTAGCTCTTTCCTTTTCATCGTTGTTTATATCGATAGCTGCTAATCTACTAATGAAGCTATTAAACTCATTCAAGTGTTGTTGCAAAGAGGACCCTTCCTTCATTTTCAGGTTATAAAGCTTCTTCCTTAGAGAGATCATATTGGACGTGGATTTCCTTTCATAGATGGATTGTAGTTTGTCCCACTAACCTTTACTGAAAGTTTCTCTAGATGCATTGAATAAAACAATCTTATCTAGTGTAAGATGAAGATCTGCCATGGCCAATTCATCTTTCTCTACAAAAACTGTATCAGTCATCTTCTCTGGTTTTGCCTCCTTTCTATTTAAAGCTATTGCACATCCATCATTTACAAAAGCCGCTTCCATCTTCAACTTCGATACCACTTAGTTAGAACCATTGGATTTTGGCACCTCAAATTTGATATAATCGGATGACATATTTAACTTGAACCTGAAACACCAATCTTGTGTTTTAACAACAACCTTGGCATTTGCAAATTTTGATTGCAGCATTAAATAGTACCCACTAAGTAAGCTCCTAGGAAATATTGGAGGGGTCACAAATGGTCTCATTTAAAATCCAACCTCCTTAAACAACCTAGTCTTTTTGACAAAGCTTACCTAGACCGTAACTATTCACACCACAAATCCAAATTTGCAACATAAGCGAAAAACCAAGCTTTGATACCAATTGTTGGAGAATATAATGTCAAACACAAGATCAATAGGCTCTAAATATCACCCAAGGAAAGAACAAAGTAGAGAAAAATAGAGATGTAAGAGAAGACACGCAATATTTACATGGTTCAGAATATGCCTACGTTCATGGGGTTGAACAAGAAATATACTCTTCACTCGAAATAGAAAAACTTACAAGATTTTGCAGAATCCCCACAATCTCTCAACTACAAGCTCTTATATGCCTTTTGCGTGTTATTCCATTGTGAACAGGGCTTTTATTCTGCCAAAGCATTTGCAACTGTGACGTTGTGTCAAAGCTTCTTTCAAGACTTAAGGGAGCACAAATGAGCCTTAGGCACGTCTAGAAAAATGGAGTCGCCACCCAATTATTCAATTAGGAATGAAGGGAGGCAATCCGAGCCCTTGCTTCAGAATCTAAAGTATCCTCAATCATTTAGAGATGGGTTCAAAAAGTTAGGTACGAGCCATTTGCCTCACCCGGATCAAAATCTAGCCTCTATTAGGGTATATCAAATAAAAATAACTTAGGTTGTTCTATAGTCCACCTAAGTGGTTTATTTTATTCACACATTCCAACTTCATCTTCATTAAACAAATAAGGTGATTTCATTCAAGACAGTTGTATATTTATACAAAGAAAGAGGGAGAAGAATAGCGTTACAATTCCTTTTAAACATGAGAGAATGAGAAGAGGATTACAACAATTTTGTTATTCAACAAATAAAGGAAATTTACTTCTAAACACTTCAAATATTCAAGGATATAAAATATTCCATACATAGCATATTCATGCAGATCATATATTTAATAAACAATCAATTTGAGATTTGATAAATAAAGAATTCCTCATTAGTATATGTGAGTTTATTCAATGTTTATCAAGCCTTTACATGCATAATATTAAATTCAATTATTATAAGTAATGATCGCTTACCATCAATGTGAGTCCACCATTGCTTCATGGCATTATACAATTATACTTCTAAACATGGTATATTCATACATTCATTTATATTAATCAAATAAAATTTGTAATACAAAGCTATAATAAAAAATCATGGCACTTTTATCTAGATTTGATATTTCCTATCATGGTAATTCCATCTAAGCATAACAATTCTAGCCTAATTCAATTAATATCAATCATGGCAATTCAATCAATCAAAGTAATTCTTACCTATTCTATGCTATTTCTTAGCATGCTTAAAAAATCATAAGTCTTCCTAGCATGATTCTAATCATGTGCTCTTAAGCATGATTCTAAACATTTGCTCCTAAGCATGATTCTAACATTTGCAAAGAAAATAAACTCCTAAACATGTTTCTAATAAAGGAGGGAAATATGACTTACCTTGACACGCATTTCAACCTTATAAAATAAATAAGGATTAAACAATTCATAAAATCCTAAACATGCTTCTAAGCATAAAATTAAATCCTAAACATGCTTGTTCTAAATATAAATAAACCTAAACATGCTTAATTTCAAGCAAGAAAAATAAAGAAGAAAAGAGGAGGGAGGAGAGAGAACTGCTCTCAAGACGTACCTTTTTCAGGTTTAGAGCAATAAAACGCCTAAAAAAAACTTTAATTGGAAAAAAACTCAGTGAATTCTCAAGTGTATCTTTAAGAGAGAAAAGAGAGGATTTTGATGTGTGTTGAAAAGTAAGGAGGAGACGGGTTTATAGAGTTGAAGGGTTGAGTTAAAACAGGAAGCAAAAAACAAAGAAGGAAGGATCCAACCAAATTTTTCCAAGAACACATGAAGAATAGCCGGCCAGTTGTGGCCCACCAATCCCATTTGTTTCGCATTTCTTAATGCAGTCCTCTTTTAACTTTCATTTGTTTGATCACACGTAACTTTTCAAGTTCAACTCCAATTTGTGATTCGTAAAATTATGTGAAAACTAGACATCTGTAACTTCGCAATAGTATATGAGTCATCATTAGAGTCCTCCCAGATTACTTTATATATTTTTTTGAAGTCATGTGTTAGATTTCGAAAATCTTGGTTGGTTTCTTCTCACCTTTCTTCCTTTTGCTTCCAAGGGCGTTTCAATCATTTTCATTGCCTGACCCTCGTCTTCACTTCACTATTGAGCCTAAAAAATCTAGTGTCTACAGCCATATGATATGTGAAAGCACTACTAGAGGTAACCTATTTATACTATTATAGTCCCCAACCCAGTAGGATAACTAATCCTAAAAGTATTAGACAACATAGCCCAAATAGGATAACTTTCCTTAATAACTAGCTAATCCTAGAGAAACAAGGATTTATAATTAACTAATATCCTGAATAGGAATCCATTAATTAATTTAATCCTAAGAGGAAAAGGATTCCTGTTTAAACAAAATATTTTCTTCACATTAGTTCTAATGCTAAACAATTGTTAATATTAATAAATCCATGCAATTCAATAGTTTGTTTAACGAGTTACATTATATTGATGATCTCCTTCATAATTTATTTCATTTCTACTAGTTATGGATGACTATGTAGTCCCATTTTTCTTGATAAATGTTGACCACATGGCCATACAATGTGAAGATCAAAATTTTCTTGCAATTTGAATATTTAGCCGAGAAAATTTAAGTTTATGATTTTTTTTATAATAAAAATAGATCCTTATTATATACATGAGTTAGAAAATACGAGCCAAAGGATCTTAAAAGCTTGTAGGTATTCAGATCAAAAGAATATTTATAATGATTAAGTTGTAATCCTTATTTCCAAAATTAGTAGAATGCATGCATCGCAACGTGGGTTTAATCAATGGCAGATCCAGGATTTTATTAAAAGAGGGCACCATTAATATTTTTACATTTATAATTTATTTGACAAAATTAATAATATGATAAAATTTTAAAAAATAAAATAAAAAGAATACACCTAAAAGAAGGACACTATGGCTATAATGGTTCAAAATTATAAAGGTTAACTTTCTTCGAATTTGATGCCAACTCAAAATAGCTTTTCTTTCAAAATTATCTCTTTGTAACTATTCAAAAAATATTATTTTATAACAGACATTACTTTTTTTCCAAAAAAAAAACTACAAACAAATGAAATAAAATAAAGTATCTCACAAATAATTCTTTTGAAAAATATATTGTAGACACTTGATTTTTTAGGCTAGATGATGAAGCAAAGATGAATGTTGAGCAATTGAAGTGGCTGAAGTGGCCTTGGAAGACAAAAGTAAAGAGTCGAGAAGAAACTGACCAAAGAAAAATCACATAAATTAATCCAAAAAGAATCTGATGGTGAGTCATATATTACTGCGAAGCTACAAATGTCTAGTTTTTATAAAACTCACAAATCACAAATTGGAATTGAACCGAAGAGTTACACATGATCAAACAGTTGAAGGTCATAAGGGACTGCACTGAAAAAACACAAAATTAAGGGGGTGGTAGAATAGCCGACCAGTGGTCCTCCCACAACCAATCAGCTGTTCCTCTTTCATTTTTTGCCAATTTTGTTGGAAACATTCCCTTTTTGCATTTTCTTCCTTTCTTTCAACTTATCCCCCCACTATAAAAAGCCCCCCTCTGCTCACTTTTCAAAGCATCTAGAAATCTTCTCTTCTCCCTCTTGAAGGCACACTTGAGAATTCAAAGAGTCTTTTCTAGTTCAATAGTTTTTAAGCGTTCTATTGCTCTAAACCCGGAAAGGGTACGTCTTGAGAGCAGTTCTCTCTTCTCCCTCATATTTTCTTCTTTATTTTTGTTGCTTTAGAATAAGCATCTCTAGGTTTTATTTTGATGCTTAGGAGCATGATTAGGGTTTTATGAATTGTTTAACCTTTCTTTTTTCTTTTTTTTTTTTTTTGCAAGATGGAAATGTTTGTCAAGGTAAGTCATCTATCGCTCATTTATTAGAATCACATTTAGGAGTTTATTTTCTTTGTGAATACTTCATATGCTTAAGAGCACATGTCTTAGATTCATGCCTAGAAAGACTTATAATTGCTTTGAAGCATGCTAAGAAATAGCATAAAATTAGGTAAGAATTACCTTGATTAGTTGAAATTGCCATGTTTGCTTTGATTACTTAAATTAGGCTAGAATTGCCTTACTTTCTTTTGATTGATTAAATTAGGCTAGAAATGCCATATTCCACTATGAAGGCTATGAATAGGCTATAATTGTCATGATTAGGTAGAATTATCATGATAGAATTATCAAATCTGTATAAAATTGCCATAATTTTAGTTTATGGCTTGTCTAGATATTTAATTGACTTATTATGAATGCATGTATGAATATACCATGATTAGAACTTGACGAATGAATGATGCCTTAAAGTGATGGTGGACTCACATTGATGGTGAGGCATGATCACTTAGAATGATTAAAAAATGTATGAACATGAATGAATGCTTGAAGAGGCTTAATAAACATTGAATAGACTCACAAATAGTTGTGACAAATTCTTTATTTATCGAATCTCGAATTGATTTGTTTAGATTAATTATTTGAATATGCATGAATATGCTATGAATGAATGAATACAATATTTGAAGTGCTAGAAGTAGTTTTCTGTTGAATACAATTGATGTAATCCTACTCCCATCTCCCCATGTTTGCAAGGAATTGTAAACTCTATTCTCCTTACCTCTTTCTTTGTATGAGTATACATTTTTATTGATTATATCACCTTATGACTAATAAGATAAATTGGAAATGTGTGCATAAAATGAACAACTTAAGTCGATTGTATAACAATCTAAGCTATTTTTATTTGGTATTTTCTAGTGGAGGCTGGATTTACATTCGGGCGGGCTGAAGGCTCGTACCTAACGTTCTGAACCTATCTCTAAAGGGTTAAGGGTACTTTAGGCCTCAAAACAAGGGATCAGGTTGCCATCATCCATTTTTCGAATAGAAAATTGCATGGCGACTCTATGCTTCAGACATGTCAATAGTTTTTTTGTGCTCTCTTAAGTCTTAAAAGAGGCTTTGACATAGTATCATGGTTGCAGATTCTCTAGCGGGATGAAAGCCCCATTCACAATGGCGACTCCATTGGGGATATAAGAAGTTGATTCTGATTGCAATACCAAATTCTAATAGCTTACGTTGTTATTTAAAGTCCTCGCATCACTACACATTTGCCACAATGAGCATGAATTGCCTAAAACTAACCGTATGGCATTGGCATGGGAAGTCTTTGGCTCCATTCGACCCTTAGACAACTCATGTTGGTGTCACCACATTTAAGCACATACCACTGAATTGGTATAAAAAGAGACCAACCCATGAGGGCATTCTCACTTGAAGGAGCCTAGACTATTAGACCCTTGAGAATCAAGTCCATATAGATGAACTTTTGAAATTTTCAATAGGATGAATATCTAAAACCCACGTCGAAATTCATGTCTATAGATATAAATTTCACATAATTAGAGTAACATTGACTCAAACCTCATGGGACCATGAACGAACGCCACATGTAAAGTCACCCATAAGAACAAAATGGGAACATATGCCATGAGTTAAGGTTATTGATGAACACTTAAATATGCATGTTTAATAAGAGTTTAATTCATCATATTGCATTAATAATGTCATTAAATTCCTCAACTTAAGCATATTTGTAGCATTTGCATCTTTGGAATTAATTCCTCTTAATTTTGGTTTTGTTACAGGTTCGGTAAAATAGGCAAAACTCTCTATTTATAGATCAGAATGGTGCAATTCTTAATGTTTTGGAAAGCTGATTCAATTGTCTACAAGATTTCATTTTCACAATCATAATCAAATTCGGGCTTTTAGTGGACCAAAATTGGGCTTGAAGTGAACCCATCTACAGTCTCGACCCAGTCTGACCAGGCCTCAGTATTTGGACCGTACTCTCAAAATACGTATCCAAATTGTGCAAATCAATATGTTCTAGAAAGCTGAGAGAAATATCTACAACTTTGATGAAGACATGTGATTAAAATTCACAACATTTCGATGTCAAAATTGATGGTCAAATTCGGTGCCTAATGATCCCAATTGTCAAAGATATTTACAACTAATATTTGACAATTATGCCCTTATAATTTGACAAGTTTGCCCCTGGATGTATCTATAAATAGAGGTGCCTTGTGACCCATTAAGGCATCTGGGCCTTGGCTGGAACATTTTGGCTTTGGCTAGGATCTTGTATTGTGTTTTGTGTGTTTATGTTATTAATGAATTTCCTTTTTCTTGCATTTTTTTTTCTTTCTATTATAATGTTCTTCTAATTTCTCTTTTGCTAAGGTGAAAGGGTGAAACCCTTGATATAAGAATAAGGATTCTCTCACCCTTAATATGTGCTTAATAATCTTAATCTTATAATGTTTATTCAATATGATTTATATTTAATTTCTTAATCAATCTTGACACCACTCGTAAAGTGGAGGTCTTGATCTATTGTCGACAATCCTTGGCACATCAAATGCTTGGATCCTTTCTAGATAATGTATGGTTCTTCCTTACCGATACGAATCTAGTTAGGAACCTTGATTTGTTGTAGACATATAGTGATTGGCACATTGGATGCTTGAACCCATTTACAAGAAGTGGTATAAATATTGGTAACGAAACAAATATAATTCATATAACTAAAATGGGTTAATTATCCTTATTAGAAATATCAAGGGCGGATCCCCTAACCTTAGCCTTCATTGTTATTGTGTTAATTCCTCTTGTATTTTTAATTATTCTATTGTTTATGAACTTTTTATTTTATTTACTATGGTAGGTTCTACCACCTTATGAAATTGTTCTTTAATTTACTATGGTTGGTTATACCACCTATTTCCATGGATGGTTTTACCCTGTCTCTTATACACATCTAGATGTGTATAAGAGACAGCGGTAATACCACCTACCATCTTACATACTTGTTGATAATATCATGTCACCTCTTTGAATCATCCATATCACATTTGTTTAACTTATTTGTAACGCTTAAATTCCTTTCCTCGTGGATCGACCCCGGTCTCACCGGGTTTTATTACTTCGACACTCCTATACTTGGGAGACCATCCTTTTTCGGATGTGTCAAGTTTTTGGCGCCGTTGCCGGGGAAGGTAAAAATTGGCGTGCAAAATTGTAAGTATTCTCTTTTCTTATTTCTATTTTTATTTTTCTTGTATGTGTTTCTCTTTTCTCTCCCCATTTCTATTTTTATTTTTCTTGCATGTGCTCATCTTTTCTTTCTCTTTGCATTAGTTGGTAGAATTGTTTGTAGCCACTCATCTTCTTTGGAAAACATGCTCATAGCCAACCAAGGACATTAATGGATTACATAAGAACTCATGCACAATCATGCATAGTCTTCCCTCATGATGCAAAATATTTCAACCATGAATCGGATTTCATTCAATTCTTACCCCACTTTCATGGCCTAGATGTTGAAAACCCATTTTTGCATTTGAGAGAATTTAAAGATTTTTGCAATATCTATTGTGACCTAAATTGTAGCATAAACATCTTTAAATTAAAGCTTTTTCCTTTTTCTTAAAAGATAAAGCTAAAACATGGCTACAAAATCTTAGGTCAGGATCCATTAGTTCATGGGATGAAATGCAACAACAATTTCTTAAAGAATTCTTTCCTCCCTATAGAACAAATTCTCTCAAAAAT
Organism: Boswellia sacra; assembly: GCA_013180625.2. Taxonomy (NCBI): domain Eukaryota; kingdom Viridiplantae; phylum Streptophyta; class Magnoliopsida; order Sapindales; family Burseraceae; genus Boswellia; species Boswellia sacra. The sequence continues at coordinate 10,818 of SNVD02009914.1, forward strand.
CAAATCATCAATTTCACTCAAAAACAAGAAGAGACCTTTTACCAATGTTGGGATAGGTATAAAGCATTGCTTAATACTTGTCCTCATCATGGTTTGGAAACATGGGAACTAGTTTTAATTTTCTATGAAGTTCTTACACATCAAGCTAGGCAAATGATAGAATTATTGTGTGATGGACAATTTGAAGATAAATACCCAGATGAAGCCATGGATTTCCTAGACTTACTAGCGAAAAATGCCCAAAATTGAAACAATGTTGGCATCTATGAGGTACCAAGAACGTCTAGTAGAGGCATATATAACTTTAGGGAGAATCATGATCTACATGTTAAATTTACATCCCTAGCTAGGAAAGTCGAGGACTTAGAAATGTGGTCTATGCAAAAAATTGTCTGTCAAACTTGTAATTCTAGTGATCATCCTACGGATGATTGCCCAATTGTGCCTACCTTTAAGAAAAGTCTCCATGACCAAACCAATGTTTTAAACACTTTCCAAAGGTCAAATCCTAATCCTTACTCACAAAATTTTGGATGGAAAAATCACTTGAATTTTGATTGGAAGAATGATAATCATGCACAATCTTACCAACCTCCCTTTCAATTATATCAAAATTTTCAAAAATCTCATGATCATGCATCTTATAAGGATCTTAAAGAAATATTGGATTCATTCATTGCAAAGCAAGAGGCTTTTAATAGTCAAGTTGCTCAAACTATGGCAAACTTGAATGATGCTCTTGAAATACTTGAATTTGCACTCAATACTCATGAAAAAGGTGAGTTTCCATCTCAACTAGAGCCAAACTACATCAATCCACATGTGAGTAATCTAAGTGGCCAACATCTAGATGAAGATTCGGTAAGTACTCTTCACGAAGGTAAGGTTAATAAAGAACATATTTTTAACCCCTATGAGAAAGATGATGAATCAATCTTAAAGGGTAAGGAAGAGGTTAATAAACCTACACCTAACAAGGAAGAGATTGAATCCTCATTTATGCCCTCATGCCATCATGCAAAGGAACACAACCAAAATTTTAACAATAATGAATTTTTCAAGCATGATGAATGTGAGGAAGCTAATAAGATTAACATGGAAGACTATATCCAAAATGAAAATTTTTCAAGTCCTTTAGAAATTGGGTTAACTAGTTCATTTGAAGTAAATATGCAACTAGTGCCCATTGCTTCTTAAGAATTTTCATTGCTTGATTTTGTACAGGTTAAAGAGATTAAGAGTTGGGAGCCATGTTTTGAACAAAGGCAGGAAGAAACATCCACACTCAAGAATGCATGCCTCAAGGACAAACAAATTCAACTAGCAGTAATTTCTTCCATTCTTACAAATAAAGGAAAAAGAAAGGTACCACCTCAATGGCATATTTTTGACCGTGGTAAATTACTTTCGAAGATATTCCTCTTTTGGTTTTTTTTTACGATTGTTCAAATTTCATCCATCGGTGCCATATTTTTATTTTTATTCTTGATTTTTGCTATCATTTCTAGTTTGTTCTCATTTTATTTTATGTGCTTTTATTTTATTTGTGTGTTTGCATTTTGTTTTTCGGTCAAGTGGCGGATACAGTACTCCGTGACTTTTAAAGTCGGTTTTTTTTTAGTTCCGTAAAAACTGTTGCTCACCTTGCATCAATTTTTTTTTTCTTCTCTCTCATTTTCTTCATAGTCTTGGGAATCTGACTCAAAACGACCCTGTTTGCCAGTTTATAAGAAAACTGGATGGGAAGCATATCCCCAACTCAAAGAAGGTGTTTAAGCCGTTTCTGGACGTAAAACCAGAGGAAGATGTGAGCCACAGTCACAACTACCTGTACATATGCATGCGTGCCATCATTTTTGAATTTTAATACCTCATTGCTGTCATTTTTGAATTTGTATCTTTTTGTTGACTTCTGTGTCTTATTTCATCATCTTTTGACCTTTTTTTGCATTATTGTCAACTTTTTCAACAAACAATCGAGCTACCTAGATAGATATCATCATTAGCCATACCTTTTTGCACTCCATAAATACCACATGTCTTGTTCTCTTCTTCACACATAGTTAGAGAGTTACATAGACATGGAGGGAACTTCAAAACGTCGAATCCAAAGGATATGTGTATTCTGTGGATCTCGACCAGGTTAAAAGTGAAGAGTTCGTAGAAGTAGCGAATTATCTTGGTAGGCTACTGGCTGAAAGAAAGATTCATGTGGTTTATGGGGGAGGTAGCCTCGAGTTAATGGGTTGTGTGTCAACAGCTGCACATGTAGGAGGTACTCAAGTTTTAGGAGTTATTCCTAAAGCTTTGGCTGTAGAAAGTATTGTTTGAAAAACGGTTGGGAAGGAGTTACAGGTCTCCTCTATGCATGAACGCATGGCACATATGCTCATCAATTCAGATGCCTTTATTGCTTTACCAGGTGGCTTTGGCACTCTTGAAGAAATTTTTCAAATTGCCTCTTGGGCCCAACTGAATCTCCATCAAAAGTGAAGGTTTGTTGAATGTCAAAAATTTCTTTGATCATTTGATAAGTTTTGTTGATGTAGCTGTAGAACAGAATTTTATCCATCATTCAGCGAGAAAGATCCTTATTTCTGCTACTTCTGCTGGTGAGCTACTTGACAAATTACAAGAAGTTGAGTATGAACCTGACCCAGCTAGTACTCAAATTAATTGGGCAGGAGGGCAAAACAAAAAGTGCAAATTGGATTTGAATCTCCGTTTGTAATTTTTTTCTTCTTGTCCTTTATTTTATTATATTTTCTTTTTAGCATGTTATCTTATGAGTCTTTCAGGTCATCTCTCTTGAATAACAGAAGCTTCAGGTAATGTCTCCTATACTTTATCTCTCTACATTTAAACATTGAGGACAATGTTTCATTTGGTTGGTGGGGAAGGATAGTAGACATAAGTGTGTCTTGAAATTTTATTTTTCTTGCAAAAAAAAAAAAAAAGCGAGTTAGTAATTAGATTCAGAGTGCGGTGTAAGGAGTTCAAATCCTCTTGAGACGCATTCTGGGTCAGGAATGGCAGAGTAGGGAGGGCCAGTTTGGACTCTTGAAACCCATTCTAACCAATTTGTCATTTTATTTTGATCTTGTGAACTCCTTTTAGCTAACTTGATATTATTTAGTCTTGATTTTTGAATTTTATAACAAGGAGGTCTTATTCATTTCACTTTGAATTATTCAAATCTATGAACTCTCACAACTTTATCATTTAATAAATTGTGTGCTTATGTACTCATTAAGCAAGTATTCATGAACCTTTCTTCACACACACACACATACCTTGATGCATGATTGTGGGTGGCAAAATGAGATGTTGTAATGTTTGAGTTTTTTTGTTTTGTTTAGGATAACAACACAAAGGAAGGGGAAGGTTAAAAAAAAAGCAAAAAAAAAAAGTAAAAAAAAAGAAAAAAAAGGAAGAGAAAGCAATTGTGGATAAGTTTGGTCTCGTAGCCTCCTTAATTCGAGCAATTAAGCCCGAGGGGTGCCTCAACACCTAATACCCTAAGACCAACTGGTTTGGGAGCTATTGGCCCAAAGCTCGCTACATGGATTAAGGAGAAAGCTTAATGGGATTGAACATTACACCATCCACAAGTTTTTAAGCAAAAATAAAGCATTGACAACCCGAGTCGTTAAGCTCGTAGGGGTGTTTTAACACCTAATGCCCTAAGGCCAACTGGTCTGGGAGTCATTAGCCTAAGGCTCGCTATATGGGTTAAAGATGCATTCCTACAAAAAAAAAAGAGAAAATATATATATATATATAATGAATAAATACCCCTTACCTAAGGTTGTTAGCCTTAACAAATATTAGAACCGATATGGCTTCTTTCTAATAAGCCCCATAATCATGTGTCGACTGAGTACAAAAAGAAGGTTTATTGATATCTTGACTGAAGGGTACGTGAGTCATAAAAAAAAAATCAGTTGAGAGTTTGTTTATTTGGATAAAATCAAGGAGAGTGCAATAATGACCACCTTGGATGTAAAATTCTATAAATCACTTCTAAATAATAACGCTTTAATTGCTACGGACTAGCAATAAGCTAGTTGGGGGGTGTGATGAACACTTAAATATGCATGTTTAATAAGAGTTTAAATCATCATATTGTATTAATAATGTCATTAAATTCCTCAACTTAAGCATATTTGTAGCATTTGCATCTTTGGAATTAATTCCTCTTAATTTTGGTTTGTTACAGGTTTGGTAAAATGGGCATAACTCTCTATTTATAGATCAGAATGGTGCAATTCTTAATGTTTTGGAAAGCTGATTCAATTGTCTACAAGATTGAATTTCACAAGCATAATCAAATTCGGGCTTTTAGTGGACCAAAATTGGGCTTGAAGTGAACCCATATACAGTCTCGGCCCAGTCTGACCAGGCCTCAGTATTTGGACCGTATCTCTCAAAATACGTATCCAAATTGTGCAAATCAATATGTTCTAGAAATTTGAGAGAAATATCTACAACTTTCATGAAGACATGTGATTAAAATTCACAACATTTCGATGTCAAAATTGATGGTCAAAGTTGGTGCCTAATGATCCAAATTATCAAAGATATTTACAACTAATATTTGACAATTATGCCCTTGTAATTTGACAAGTTTGCCCCTGGATGTATCTATAAATAGAGGTGCCTTGTGACCCATTAGGGCATCTTGGCCTTGGCTGGAACATTTTAGCTTTGGCTAGGATCTTGTATTGTGTTTGTGTGTTTATGTTATTAATGAATTTCCTTTTTCTTGCATTTTATTTTCTTTCTATTATAATGTTCTTCTAATTTCTCTTTGCTAAGGTGGAAGGGTGAAACCCTTGATATGAGAATGAGGATTCTCTAACCCTTAATATGTGCTTAATAATCTTAATCTTATAATGTTTACTCAATATGATTTATATTTAATTTCTTAATCAATCTTGACACCACTTATAAAGTGGAGGTCTTGATCCATTGTCGACAATCCTTGGCACATCAAATGCTTGGATCCTTTCTAGATGATGTATGGTTCTTTCTTACCGACACAAATCTAGTTAGGAACCTTGATTTGTTGTAGACATATGGTGATGGCACATTGGATGCTTGAACCCATTTACAAGAAGTGGTATAAATATTGGTAACGAAACAAATATAATTCATATAACTAAAATGGGTTAATTATCCTTATTTGAAATATCAAGGGCGGATCCCCTAACCTTAGCGTTCATTATTATTGTGTTAATTCCTTTTACTTGCGCATTTTAATTATTCTCATCCATTGTTGATATTATCTTCTCATATCTTTGGATCATCATATCGTATTTGCTTCGCTTATAATTTGAGCGCTAAAATCTCCTTCCTCGTGGATCGACCCCGGTCTCACCGGGTTTTATTACTTCGACACTCCTATACTTGGGAGACAATCCTTTTTCGGATGTGTCAAGTTTTTGGCGCCGTTGCCGGGGAAGGTAAAAATTGGCGTGCAAAATTGTAAGTGTTCTCTTTTCTCATCTTAGATCTAAATTCTTATTTTTTGTGTGTTCATCTTTTGCTCTCTTTTATTCTCCCTTTCTTGCATGAGAATTTGGTCACGAACATCTAGTGGTAGACTTGTTAGAAAAACATCATCTTCCTTAGAAAACATGGCCAACAATCATGAAGAAATATTCACGGAGGAAGGGGACAACCGTTCGCAACAAAATGATCAAAACCAACGAAGAACCCTCAGATACTACATGAATCCGGTAAGGACTAGTGCACCATCTTGTGTAGTTTCTCCTCCAGATTCAATTCATTTCAATTTCAAACCAAGTTTTGTTCGACTTCTACCCACTTTTCATGGCCTTGACATGGAGAACCCATATTCGCACTTAAAACTCTTTGAAGAGGTATGTAATTCCTACACTAACCCAAATTGTAGCATAAACACCATTAGATTAAAGCTTTTTCCTTTTTCTTTAAAAGATAAAGCTAGAACATGGCTACAAAATTTGAGGTCGAATTCCATCAGTTCATGGGATGAGATGAAACAACAATTTTTAAAAAATTTTTTTCCTACCCATAGAACAAATTCTTCTCTTAAAAGACAAATTTCTGATTTCTCTAAAAAACAAGGGGAAACCCTTTACCAATGTTGGGATAGGTATAAGGAACTACTTAATACCTGTCCTCACCATGGGTTTGAAACTTGGAGAATAGTTGCACAATTCTATGAAGGGTTAACACCTCAAGATAGGCAACTAGTAGAATTAATGTGTAATGGAGAATTTAAAGAAAAAGACCCTGAAGAAGCACTTGACTTCCTAGATTCCTTGGCAGAAAAGGCACAAAATTGGGACACTGCTGGCACCTATGAGGTACCAAGCAAGGCCCCAACCTCGACATCAAATAGAGGCATTTACAACCTTAGGGAAGACCATGACCTTCAAGCCAAATTTGCATCCCTAGCTAGAAAAGTCGAGGCTTTAGAGATGAAAAAGAGTGGTCAATTTAAATCTATTCAAGAAAATGTCTGTAACATTTGTGATGACAATGACCATTCTACTGATGATTGCCCAACTTTGCCTGCCTTTAGGGAATGTCTCCATAAAGAAGCCAATGCCTTAAACACTTTCAAAAGGCCAAATCACAATCCATATTCACAAACCTACAATCCTGGTTGGAGAAATCATCCAAATTTTAGCTGGAAAAATGATAATCATGCACAATCTTCACAAGTCCCTTTTCAAACACGACAAAATTTTCTAAATTCTCATGATCATGCATATGCTCCTCCTCCTAGGAATGACTTTGAAGAAACATTGCATTCATTCCTTACAAAGCAAGAGACTTTCAATAGTCAAACTGCTCAAACATTAGCAAATTTGTCAGAAACTCTTGCAAAATTTGCATCGACATTTAGCATCCAAGAGAAGGGAAAATTTCCTTCTCAAATATTGCAAAACCCCAAAGATCAATCTAACTCAAATGCAGGAAGTTCAAGTAACCATTACTTTGACCAAGCCAAGTCAGTCATGACCCTTCGCAATGGTAAGATTGTTGAAAAACACATTACTGACCCTTGTGAGAAAGAAGAAGAATCGATCTCTAAAGGGCAGGAAGAGGCTGCTAAACCAACACCTAGCGAAGAGGAAACCATATCCTCATCTGTGCCTCCATTTCCTCAAGCATTAGACACACAAAAGAAGCAAACTCACAGTTCTGAAATCTTTGAAATTTTCAAACAGGTAAAGGTCAACATTCCCTTGCTTGATGTGATCAAACAGGTACCTTCTTATGCAAAATTTTTGAAGGACTTGTGCACTGTAAAAAGAAAACTAAATGTGAAAAAGAAGGCCTTTCTAGCCGAGCAAGTAAGTGCTATTCTTCAAAATAATAATACAGTGAAATATAAGGATCCAGGTTGTCCTACAATTTCATGTGTTATTGGAGACCATAAAATTGAACAAGCTTTACTTGATCTTGGTGCTAGTGTGAATTTGCTTCCATATTCGGTTTTTTAGAAACTCAATTTAGGTGAGTTAAAACCGACTTCTGTGACTCTTTTGCTTGCTGATAGATCAATTAAAGTACCAAGAGGAGTAGTAGAAGATGTGTTAGTTCAAGTCGATAAATTCATTTCCCAGTGGATTTTATTATCTTGGACACACAACCAGTGGAAGTATGTAATTCAATTCCTGTCATTTTAGGACGTCCATTTCTAGCTACCTCTAATGCTTTGATTAATTGCAGGAATGGAGTCATGAAGCTATCTTTTGGGAACATGACATTGGAACTAAATGTTTTCAATATGTGCAAACAACCACATGAAGAAGAAGATGAAATTGAGGAGGCTAATATGATCGAATCTATTGTGGAAGATCACATCCAAAAAGGGAGTTCTTCTGACCCTTTGGAAACTTGTTTAGTAAATTCGTTAGAATCAAGTATGGAACTAGAACATGATCTTTCTAATATGTGTTCTTTACTGGATTGTGCACAGGTGTTGGAAAAAGGCTCAAAATCAAGATTTGAAGAATTGGGGCAGATGAATGAAAGCAAGGAAGATGAAGCTCCCAAGCTAGAATTGAAGCCCTTACCTGAAGGACTGAAATATGCATATCTTGGGGAGAATCAGACATATCCGGTGGTAATTTCTTCATCCCTCACATGCGAGCAACAAGGTAAGTTGATAGAAGTGCTTAAAAGACATAAAAATGCAATTGGGTGGACTTTAAAAGATATAAAAGGCATTAACCCTTTAATTTGCACACATAGAATACATTTAGAGGAAAATGCCAAAACATCTCAACAACCTCAAAGGAGATTAAATCCACACATGAAAGAGGTCATTAGGGCATAAGTTCTCAAACTACTTGATGTGGGAATTATCTATCCTATTTCTGATAGTAAATGGGTAAGCCCTACACAAGTAGTACCTAAAAAATCTGGCATTACAGTTGTTAAAAATGAAAAGGAGGAATTATTGCCAACTAGTGTCTCGTCTAGTTGGAGGATGTGCATTGATTATAGAAAATTAAATGCTGTCACTAGAAAAGACCATTTTACCTTACCCTTTCTTGACCAAATTCTTGAAAGAGTAGCAGGAAACCCCTACTACTGCTTTCTTGATGGATACTCCGGCTACTATCAAATTCCCATTGCACTTGAAGACCAAGAAAAGACCACATTCACGTGCCCCTTTGGCAATTTTGCATTTAGGAGAATGCCTTTTGGACTTTGTAATGCCCCAGCCACTTTTCAAAGATGCATGTTAAGCATTTTCAGTGACATGGTTGAGCATTGTTTAGAAGTTTTCATGGATGATTTAACTGTCTTTGGAAACTCTTTTGATAATTGTCTTGAAAATTTAGAAAAAAGTCCTAAAAAGGTGTGTAGAAAAAGGTCTTATTTTGAATTGGGAAAAATGTCATTATATGGTCACTTCGAGAATTGTTTTAGGTCATGTGGTGTCTTCTAAAGGAATTGAAGTGGATAAAGCAAAAGTGGAATTAATTTCCCATTTGCCTCCACCAAAAAACAGTTAAAGAGGTTCGTTCATTCTTAGGGCATGCTGGATTTTATAGGAGGTTCATAAGAAATTTCAGTGCTATATCTAAACCTCTTTGTAACCTCTTAATAAAAGATACTTCCTTTGAATGGACTCAAGAATGTCAAAATGCCTTTGATACACTAATTGGACTTTTAACAACTGCTCCAATTATGCAATCTCCTGATTGGTCCTTGCCTTTTGAATTGATGTGTGATGCAAGCGACTATGCAGTTGGTGCTGTCTTAGGACAAAGAAAAGAAGGTAAGCCTTATGTGATATACTATGCAAGTAGGACTTAAAATGATGCACAAATGAATTACACAACAACTGAAAAAGAACTACTTGCAGTAGTATTTGCATTGGACAAATTTTGTTCTTATTTAATTGGTCTCCCACAATTGTTTACACTGACCATGCAGCTGTGAGATATTTAATGTCTAAACAGGATGCAAAACCTAGATTGATACGGTGGATCTTATTGCTCCAAGAATTCAACATCACAATAAAGGATAAGAAAGGAGCCGAAAATGTTGTTGCTGATCATCTTTCAAGACTAACGACAGAGACATTAATTGAAACTTCACCTATCAATGATTCTTTTCCTGATGAATTTTTATTTTCCGTTGCTACTGTACCTTGGTTTGCTAATATTGTAAATTTTCTTGCGACAGGGAAAATGCCACCTCATTGGAAAGCTCAAGACAAAAGAAAGTTTTTGACCGAGGTGAAAAATTTTTACTGGGATGATCCGTATCTTTTCAAATATTGTCCGGATCAAATAATAAGAAGATGCATACCCGACAATGAGGTATGGGAAAAAGCTCATACGCCAAAAAGCGAAGAGCAAAAAGGTTACAAGTTTGTACTAGATGTGCAAGATGGACTTGTAACCAGCGTTGCCGCTCCTTGGGATATTTGTCTAACAATCGGGAAGATAAACTACAGTTCATCAAGAATGGACTGAGTAAGGAGTCTTTGGATGATATCCGAACGACTCTTGAGACGCATTCTTGTGGACTTGTGCAGCGTGAAATTTTTAATTTGTGGACACAATTCCGAGATGAGCAGGAACGCTATAGTCTTGGGAATCTGACTCAAAACGACCCTGTTTGCCAGTTTATAAGAAAACTGGATGGGAAGCATATCCCCAACTCATAGAAGGTGTTTAAGCCGTTTTCTGGACGTAAAACCAGAGGAAGATGTGAGCCACAGTCACAACTACCTGTACATATGCATGCGTGCCATCATTTTTGAATTTTAATACCTCATTGCTGTCATTTTTGAATTTGTATCTTTTGTTTGACTTATGGTGTCTTATTTCATCATCTTTTGACCTTTTTTTTTTGCATTATTGTCAACTTTTTCAACAAACAATCGAGCTACCTAGATAGATATCATCATTAACATACCTTTTTGCACTCCATAAATACCACATGTCTTGGTCTCTTCTTCACACATAGTTAGAGAGTCACATAGACATGGAGGGAACTTCAAAACGTCGAATCCAAAGGATATGTGTATTCTGTGGATCTCGACCAGGTAAAAGTGAAGAGTTCGTAGAAGTAGCGAATTATCTTGGTAGGCTACTGGCTGAAAGAAAGATTCATGTGGTTTATGGGGGAGGTAGCCTCGGGTTAATGGGTTGTGTGTCAACAGCTGCACATGTAGGGGGTACTCAAGTTTAGGAGTTATTCCTAAAGCTTTGGCTGTAGAAAGTATTGTTGGAAAAACGGTTGGGAAGGAGTTACAGGTCTCCTCTATGCATGAACGCATGGCACATATGCTCATCAATTCAGATGCCTTTATTGCTTTACCAGGTGGCTTTGGCACTCTTGGAAGAAATTTTTCAATTGCCTCTTGGGCCCAACTGAATCTCCTCAAAAACCCATAGGTTTGTTGAATGTCAAAAATTTCTTTGATCCTTTGATAAGTTTTGTTGATGCAGCTGTGGAACAGAATTTTATCCCTCATTCAGCGAGAAAGATCCTTATTTCTGCCACTTCTGCTGGTGAGCTACTTGACAAATTACAAGAAGTTGAGTATGAACCTGACCCAGCTAGTACTCAAATTAATTGGGCAGGAGGGCAAAACAAAAAGTGCAAATTGGATTTGAATCTCCGTTTGTAATTTTTTCTTGTCCTTTATTTTATTTTATTTTACTTTTAGCATGTTATTTTTTTTTGAGTCTTTCAGGTCATCTCTCTTGAATAACAGAAGCTTCAGGTAATGTCTCCTATACTTTATCTCTCTACATTTAAACATTGAGGACAATGTTTCATTTGGTTGGGGGGGAAGGATAGTAGACATAAGTGTGTCTTGAAATTTTACTTTTTCTTACAAAAAAAAAAAAAAGAGAAAGCGAGTTAGTAATTAGATTTAGAGTGCGGTCTAAGGAGTTCAAATCCTCTTGAGACGTATTCTGGGTCAGGAATGGCAGAGTAGGGAGGACCAGTTTGAACTCTTGAAACCCATTCTAACCAATTTGTCATTTTATTCTTGCATTTTGAAGACTTATTTGATATTATTTAGTCTTGATTTTTGAATTTTATAACAAGGGGGTCTTATTCATTTCACTTTGAATCATTCAAATCTATGAACTCTCACAACCTTATCATTTAATAAATTGTGTGCTTATGTGCGCATTAAGCAAGTATCTATGAATCTTTCTTCACACACACACATACCTTGATGTATGATTGTGGGTGCGAAATGAAATATTGCAATATTTGAGTTCTTTTGTTTTGTTTAGGAAAACAACAAAAGGAAGGGGAAAGTTTAAAAAAAAATGAAAAAAATGAAAAATGAAAGAAAAAAAAGAAGAAAAAGAAAAAAGAGAGAAAATAATGGTGGATAAGTTTGGTCTTGTAGCCTCCTTAATTCGAGCAATTAAGCCCGAGGGGTGCCTCAACACCTAATACCCTAAGACCAACTGGTTTGGGAGCTATTGGCCTAAAGCTCGCTACATGGATTAAGGAGAAAGCTTAATGGGATTGAACCTTGCACTATCCACAAGTTTCTAAGTAAAAATAAAGCATCGGCAACCCGAGTCGTTAAGCTCGTAGGGGTGTCTTAACACCTAATGCCCTAAGGCCAACTGGTCTGGGAGTCATTAGCCTAAGGCTCGCTACATGGGTTAAAGATGCATTCTTTCAAAAAAAAAAAAAGAAAAAAGAAAAAAATGTATAAAATGAATAATATCCCCTACCTAAGGTTGTTAGCCTTAACAAATACTAGAACCGATATGGCTTATTTCTAATAAGCCCCATAGTCATGTGTCAACTGAGCACAAAAGAAGGTTTGTGGATATCTTGACTGAAGGGTACATGAGTCATTTAAAAAAAAATCAGTTGAGAGTTTTGTTTATTTGGATAAAATCAAGGACAGTGCAATAATGACCACCTTGGATGTAAAATTCTATAAATCACTTCTAAATAATAACGCTTTAATTGCTAGGGACTAGCAATAAGCTAGTTGGGGGGTGTGATGAACACTTAAATATGCATGTTTAATAAGAGTTTAGTTCATCATATTGCATTAATAGTGTCATTAAATTCCTCAACTTAAGCATATTTGTAGCATTTGCATCTTTGGAATTAATTTCTCTTAATTTTGGTTTTGTTACAGGTTCGGTAAAATGGGCATAACTCTCTTTTTATAGATCAGAATGGTGCAATTCTTAATGTTTTGGAAAGCTGATTTAATTGTCTACAAGATTGCATTTCACAAGCATCATCAAATTCGGGCTCTTAGTGGACCAAAATTGGGCTTGAAGTGAACCCATCTACAGTCTCGGCCCAGTCTGACCAGGCCTCAGTATTTGGACCGTATCTCTCAAAATACGTATCCAAATTGTGCAAATCAATATGTTCTAGAAAGCTGAGAGAAATATCTACAACTTTCATGAAGACATGTGATTAAAATTCACAACATTTCAATGTCAAAATTGATGGTCAAAGTAGATGCCTAATGATCCCAATTGTCAAAGATATTTACAACTAATATTTGACAATTATGCCCTTGTAATTTGACAAGTTTGCCCCTGGATGTATCTATAAATAGAGGTGCCTTGTGACCCATTAGGGCATCTTGGCCTTGGCTGGAACATTTTGGCTTTGGCTAGGATCTTGTATTGTGTTTTGTGTGTTTATGTTATTAATGAATTTCCTTTTTCTTGCATTTTATTTTCTTTCTATTATAATGTTCTTCTAATTTCTCTTTTGCTAAGGTGAAAGGGTGAAACCCTTGATATGAGAATGAGGATTCTCTAACCCTTAATATGTGCTTAATAATCTTAATCTTATAATGTTTATTCAATATGATTTATATTTAATTTCTTAATCAATCTTGACACCACTCGTAAAGTGGAGGTCTTGATCCATTGTCGACAATCCTTGGCACATCAAATGCTTGGATCCTTTCTAGATGATGTATGGTTCTTCCTTACCGACACGAATCTAGTTAGGAACCTTGATTTGTTGTAGACATATGGTGATTGGCACATTGGATGCTTGAACCCATTTACAAGAAGTGGTATAAATATTGGTAACGAAACAAATATAATTCATATAACTAAAATAGGTTAATTATCCTTATTTGAAATATCAAGGGCGGATCCCCTAACCTTAGCTTTCATTATTATTGTGTTAATTCCTTTTACTTGCGCATTTTAATTATTCTCATCCATTGTTGATATTATCTTCTCATATCTTTGGATCATCATATCGTATTTGCTTAGCTTATAATTTGAGCGCTAAAATCTCCTTCCTCGTGGATCGACCCCGGTCTCACCGGGTTTTATTACTTCGACACTCCTATACTTGGGAGACAATCCTTTTTCGGATGTGTCAATAACATAAGATTATGATAATTAAGTACATATTAAAGGGTTAAAGGATCCTTACTCTCATATCAAGGGTTTCACCCTTTCACCTTAGCAAGAGAGAAATTAGAAAAACATTATAAGAGAAAGAACACAAATTGCAAGAAAAATGAGATTCATTAATAACATTAAAACAAGAGAGTAACACAATACAAGATCCCAGCAAAGGCCAAGATGCCCTAATGAGTCACAAGACACCTCTATTTATAGATACATTCAGGGGCAAACTTGTCAAATTACAAAGGAATAGTTGTCAAATGTTAGGTGAACTAACTTTGACCATTGGGATCATTAGGTGCACCACTTTGACCACCAATTTTGACATTGAAATATTGAGCATTTTAATCACATATCTTCATCAAAGTTGTAGATATTTCTCTCAGATTTCTAGAACATATTGATTTGCACAATTTGGATATGTATTTTGAGAGATACGGTCCAAATACTGAGGCCTAGTCAAGCTGGGCCGAGACTATAGATGGGTTCATTTCCAGCCCAATTTTGGTCCACTAAGAGCCCGAAATTGATGATATTTGTGAAATGCAATCTTGTAGATAATTGAATCAGCTTTCCAAAACATTAATATTTTCACCATTCTGATCTATAATTAGAAAGTTATGCCCATTTTACTGAACCTACATCAAAACCGAAATTAAGAGAAAGTTAATTCAAATGATGTAAAGACTACAAATATGCTTAAGTTGGGGAATTTAATGACACTATTAATGCAATATGATGAATTAAACTCTTATTAAGCATACATATTTAAGTGTTCATCAATGGCACTTTAGCCTATTGTTATTTTAGCAAATTTACAACTATTCATAGTATCATGGCATTTCTAGCCTAATTCAATCCATCAAAATTGGACAAAGCTATTCTAGCTCAATCCAAGCACTTAAGGGGCAAATAAGGTAATTCATACCTATTCTATGTATTTTCTAGCATATTACAAAGCAATCATAAGTTTTCTTAGAATGATTCGACTCATGTGCTCTTACGCATGATTCTAGACATGTGCTCCCAAGTATGATTCTAAGCATTCGTAAAGAAAATAAAATGCTAGCATGATTTTAAATAAAGAAATGAAAGCAGACTTACCTTAACACGCATTTTCACTTCAGAAAACAAATAAAGGGTTATACAATTTATAAAACCCTTAAATATGCTTCTAAGCTTTAGAATAAAACCTAAACAAGCTTATTCTAAGCATAAACAATCATAAACATATTTATTCTAAAGAAAAAAAAACAAAATAAAATAAAGAAGAAAGAAGGACGAAGAAGAGAGAATTACCCTCAAAACATACCCTTTTAAGGTTTAGAGCAATATAAGATGCCAAAAAACATTAAACTAGAACAGACTTCTTGAATTCTCGAGCTTATCTTCAAGAGGGAGAGGAGAAGATTGTTTTATTTTTTAAAGTGAAAAGGGGGTTGTTTATATAGGACAGGGTTGAGGTTGAAAAAGGAAGAAAGAAACAAAAAAGGTAGGTCTCTAATGAAATATTTAGTTGTTGCCACAAAAAAAGGTAGGTTTCGAACGAAATATTCAGTTTTTTCTCTTTTCTTTCTCTTCTTTTCTTTTTTTTTTTTCCTTCTCTTCTTTCTTTCTTTATTTTCTCTTCTCTCTCTTTTCCCTTGGCCTTTTATACTTTGTCCCTCATTAAATAGACTGTAGGCTAGTGGTCATCCAACAACAACCAGGCAATTTGACTGTTGGCTAGTGGTGAGGGGTCTATATATGGCCCCTTTCACCTTTCTTTGCTTTATTTATGTACCATTTCTTCGTTTTTCATCCAATTTGTCTTTGATTTCTCTTACATGCTCATCTTGACTTCCTTTTTCTAATGATGGGTCATCCAGTCTATCTTAACTTGATTAATTAAGATTCAATTTGAAAATCAACATCGAAAGGCCTTATGAAAGACCAAAAGGTGCATGTTGTCTACGACGTTCCATTCTTCTTCATTCTTCAATCTTCCATTTTCTAGGTATTTTCTTTGTATGTATTCATATAGAGACTTTAATATCTTGCCTTAAGACTTCCATGAGGACAAGATGTGTGGGTTCTTTTTTGGTGCTTATAGTTGGTTTTTTGGAGATAAAGTATGATGCTGTTAGATAGGATTACTGCAACTGGTTTCTGCAAGTTTATTACTTATCTTTTATATGTTTCTTAGTTCACCAATCACTGAGCACTAGCTACTCTATATGAGAAGTGAATGGACATGAATCACACTTTCCACCTTTTGATTTGTGAGATGACTATCATGCCATTCGATATTGCCACTCTGACCGGCCTTCCATGTGGTGGAGAGGTTATCCAAATTGATGCTTGTATCATAGATTTGAGGGGTCAACAAAATTTGGTCTGCCAGCTTCTTGGGTATGATATGAAGATCAAGAACAATATCGCGATTCACTATATTGCATTGTACGAATATCAAAGGAGGAGATCAAACCTAGCTTTAACCGAGATGGATCAGTATGCACATAACTTCATTGTGTATTTGCTTGGTTAGATGCTCTTTGCCAATGCGTCGAACGCCACCTTCTTCAGTCTACTTTTTGCCCTCCAGGATCTTGATCAAGTAACAACTTTTGACAAGCATCGTGTTGCTCTTGGCTAGCTATACTCTGGTTTAGACAGTGCTTGTTGAGGTGGTACTGTGATTATCAGTTTTTCTTTACTTAAGGTAATTTCTTTCCCTTTTTTGCATCCTTATGTTTTGTCTGTATGAATTCTATTTGTAATTCATTCTTGTTTATAATAGATGTGGGCTTATAAGTTGAGCATCTTTTCTTCTCCACTTCTTGCTTGTCAAGACTTTTCTTTCCCACGAATGAAAAGGTGGGCTGCACGCCATGTAGAGCTCGAGAGATCTCATGAGTTAGGCTTCTTTTGTGATCACATCTACACTATACCTAGGACAAGCTAAAAGTATTGTAGTCAGTATTTTATTTATAACATAATCTCACCATATTTTCATTTTTTTTTTGCAGATTTGTTTTAAGTGGTAAGGGCTCGAGGAGGGTTGGTTGGGTGTTATGAGAGTTGCCACCCTATTCGTCTGATAATGTATCCTCCTTCTATGCATTAACTACATGATGTGGCATCTGGATGATCATGTTTGGGAATGGTAAAAGGTCAAAGCCAGTGTATGATTCCTTATTCTCTACCAGTTCTGATGATAGACTTAACTGACTTGGCTATGGAGCAAGCTGTGCCGCATTGCATGATTGGGACACTTGAGTGCATTTAAGTTCCCTGCCATTTCTTATGTTGATTGGGCTCTAGCCATATTGTCACATACTAGACTGGGTCAACTTGCTGATGAGACTCCTCAACCTCTTAGTTCTAGCTTTGCTGGTAGCTCTTCTACCCATTATGGGAAGAGGTCCAGAGCGTCCTCTCTAGGTACTGGCACATCTGCCACTTTTGCTGCTACTACTAAGCAACCACGTCCACTTCTAGCCCCTATAGCTGCTCCATTTCTTCAAACTAGTCATGTGATTGGCGACCTCTGGGCATATCCTAGCAATGTTGCCTATATATGGGATACTAATAGATACATAAGCTGCCATGTGATCACTAAGGATTTGACCATACCTATTCCCTCTATTCCTTAGGATACTCGTAAGCCTCATGACTATGTGTTCTTCAAGTTTCCTGTTTTTCTTCAAACATTTATTAGTCATAAAATGTAATGCAATATAGGTACCACAATCTTCCAGGATCGTGTCTTTCGAATGTAAGCTACTTCTCATGGGTACATCTTACATATGTCTCACCAGAATCAGATAAATCACTACTCTGTGCCTTCATGCTCAAGTTGTTGCCTTTTTTGTCGATGAGGATGACGATGATCGTGATGAGTAAGGATTGCCACCATCGACTTCTTTAATGTAGATTTCTTTCCTTTTGTTTATTTCCATATGAACTTTGTGTTTCAACTTTTCCTTATGCATATTCAAAACAATCAATTATGTGAATAAATTTTGAGGATTTAGTGAAAAGTCTTTATCTTCAGTTTCATACACTACTTCTAAAACTATGCATATTTTCATCAATTTATATCAAAATTTATTCAAATTTGTTTCTACATTATCATTTATTAAATTTTGAACAAATTACAAATTTGGAAATCACACACTAGAAAAATGCTCGGCAATACGTGAGTCACAAGTAAAAAAACAGGCAAGAAAGATAGCTAGAGGGCTTTTTGCCCTAACAATTGGTGATCAGCTGTCATGTAACCCTCCTTTAGTGGTCAGACAATTGATCGATGCTCCTTTGATTGCCTACTAATGGTCTTCTCCTGTTCTACCTTTTTTACTTTTTTTTTATAGTATTTAAGCGCTTCTTCTCTCTGTTGCTTCTTTATACCTTCTCGTACATTTTCCTCTTGTTTCTAGAGTTTTCTTTCATGTTTCTCGACACCTCTTTGTGCTTTTCAACATGTTTGAGGTTCTCTCAAGGCTTTTCAACCTTTCTTAAGGTTCTAAAGGATGATGACTGGGAGCGGGTTCATTCCAATGGTTCATACAATATGAAATTTCTTCGACATGTGAAGCTTTACATTCCCTTTCTCAAGGATTGCAGACCTTCTGGGATTCTTATGATCATATTTTTCACTTTAATAGGCAACAACGTTGCCGCTATATAAGAATTCTCTGCATGCTTGGTTGTCATTCATCTAGTTATGAGAAACTCATTCCACATATCATTGAGATGAGATCAATGTCTGATCTTGCTAACTTCTTTGACTTTTTGAATTCTTTCATGGGCATTCACACCAGTGGTGGTAGAGTTACATTATCTTCCATCATCCCTTTGCTTGAGGTGATAAATACGATGTCATCGAATTGGCTTCACTTTCTTCAATTCTACCTTCTTGTGCAATTTCTATTGGTATCACCGAACGGTCTCGGCAACCCACATCTTGGGACCATCGCGCTTTATACGGGTCTAGGTTTCATGATAATTCTCTTAATTCTAGCTAAGACATTGATCGGGTTGGATAATATTAGGATTGATCCGGGTCAGAGATTCAGTGGCAGTCTTCTACTTCTTCAAATATTTTCCTTTAACTTTACTTTTGCTTAAATCGTCCTTTCAAGTTTTTGACTTAGAGTTTTTTTCTCCACGCTATAATTTTTGTCTTGCACTCTTTTAGGTTTTACACTTATCAAGCTTCCCCTAACTTTTGTGTAAGCTGTCTTTTTTAGGTTTTCAACTCAGTGAGCTTTTTCTACCCTCAGCCTGAGCTACCCTTTTTAGGTTTTCAACTCCACGAGCTTTTTTATTGCTTTTTTTCTACCTTACCTTTTTCCTGAGCTACCTTTTTTGGGTTTTCAACTTAGCTGGTTTTTTCTTATTTTTCTTTTGTTTCTTCCATTTTATATTTGGTTGCAGCAAAGGCTATCCATTCTAGCACTGCCAGAGGTAGATATTTCTATATGAGGATAAGACTTGAGAGACCTTCTTATTGGGTTGACCGGCTTCAAGTCATTCTAGGTACTCAGATTCATTGGCAAAGTCCATGGTAGAGGCTAGAGCATGTGACAATTGAGACTTATATCATATGCATGTCTTTGGTAAGTTTCACCCACAGTTCAGTTATGATCCTACTAGACCACGCTGACAGTATGGACTTAAACAAAGGATTGTGGATTGACGACCACATTCGTTCCTAGTAGATTGTTTGCTTGTTATCTAAAGTGCGTAAGGGATTCTTGGTCAGATTGGACCATCAAGAAAATCTATTTCATGATCCTAACTTTGAGACAAATGATCGTTACAAGGATTGCGTGACCTTTTAAGCTTCCATTCTTAATCTTGCTATTTGAGCTAGACGATGTTGTGAGCTGTATGGCGACCTTCTTCGTAGTCCATCGAAGAAGCAAAGGCAACATTGATAGTTTTTATCGTTAGTTTAGATGTTAGATGCTTTCCTTTAGTTATCATGCAAAATAATAAGACATTTTAAAGGCATATTTGTTTCCGAACAACTTTATTTAATTATTAAAAGTACAACTATTTATTCTTCAAATAATTTGTGTACAATAAGACAACTCCTTTCATTAATAAGCCATTTTTGGTTTTCAAATTAATTATTTTTCCTCTCATACTCTCCTTTCCTTTTTTCTCACTTTTGCACATAGAATTTCTTCAACCTGTCCATGTTGATGGGCTCAGTGAACTCTTTCTCCTCCATGTCTGTTGAGATGATGGCTCCATCAAACATGAACTTCATCACAATTAATAGGCTCTCCCAGTTGGGCTTGAACTTCCCTCTCAAGTCAAATACAACTAGCCTTGCTTTCTTTAGATCGACTCCCCTTCTTTCAATGTCCTTTCCTTTATTCTCTTATTAAAGGCTCAAGCAAATTTCCCTTTTAGGAAATTTTGCTTCCATTATAACCCTCACTGATTTCATTTCTATCTTAATTGGTAGGACCACTTCTGAATCATACACTAATGACAAGGGCATCATGCCCGCTTCTAGCTATTGTTCTATAACCCCATAACACAAACAACAATTTCTCTGCCAATCTTTATATGTCTGCATCGTCTTGGCCAACATCTTTTTGATATTCTTATTAGCCACTTTTACTACTCTATTCGCTTTTGGCCAGTATAGAGACAACTTATGGTGTTCAATCCCACACTTTTCAAACAAAATTTTGCATATGATGTTCTTTTCGATAAACTTGGACATCTGTCTTACCCCCAGTTTACTATAAGAGTCACCATTGTCAATGGGGCTTTCATCCACTAGAGTTCTTGTGACCACGATACTGTTTCAAAGCCTCTTTCGAGACTTAAGGGAACACAAACGAGCCATAGGCACATTTAGAGAAATGTAGTTACCACCCAATTATTTAATTGGGAATGAATGAGGGTAATCTGGTCCCTTACTTTGAGGCCCAAATTACACTCATCCCTTTAGAAATAGGTTCATAAAGTTAGGTATGAGGCATTAACCTTGCCCAGATCAAAATCTAGTCTTTACTAAGGTATACCAAATTAAAATAGCTCATGTTATAATAAAATCCACCTAAGTTGTTCATTTTATGCACACATTTCAATCATGTGAGGTGATATTCAATCAACGACAGTTGTATATTCATATAAAGAAAGGGGGAGGAGAATTGAATTACATTTCCTTCAAACATGGGGGATAGGGGAGATGATTACATTGCTCTTTGATAATAAAATAAATTCTATAAAATATTCCATGCATTCATCCACGGTAAATCACATATTCAAACATTAAATATAAACAATCAATTTGAGACTCAATAGATAATGAATTCCTCACCACCATATGTGAGTCTATTCAATGTCTATCAAACCTCTAGAAGTATATCCATACATTCATTTATTTGAGTATTCAATCCAAGTAATGGTCCCTCACCATAAATGTGAGTCCACCATCACTGCATGGCATCATACAATAATATTTCTTAACATGATATATTTAAAAAAAATCAATCAATTAAAATTCAACATAAAGCCATAATTTAGAATTATGGCACTTCGTCCTAGATCTAGTAATTCTATCATGGCATTCTAGCCTATTGTTAATCTAGTAAACTTATAACTATTCATAGTATCATGATAATTCTACCCTAAACATGGCATTTCTAGCCTAATTCAATCATTCAAAATTGAACAAAGCCATTCTAGCTCAATCCAAGCACTCCAGGGGCAAATAAGGTAATTCATACCTATTTTATGCTATTTCCTAGTATACTTTAAAGCAACCATAAGTCTTCCTAGCATGATTCTATTTATGTGCTCTTAAGCTTGATTCTAGAAATGTGCTCTAGGCATGATTCTAAGCATTCATGGAGAAAATAAATCCTAGCTTTATTCTAAATAAAGAAAGGAAAGCGGACTTACCTCGATATGCATTTCTAAATAAAAATGCTTCTAAGCATTAGAATAAAACCTAAACATCCTTATTCGAAGCATAAACAAGCCTAGGTATGCATACTTTAAAAGTAACAAAAAAAAGAAGAAATAAGGAGGGAGAAGAGAGAATTGCTCTCAAGACATTGACACATCCGAAAAAGGATTGTCTCCCAAGTATAGGAGTGTCGAAGTAATAAACCCGGTAAGACCGAGGTCGATCCACAAGGAAGGGAATTTAAGCGTTACAAATTATAAGCTAAGCAAATGTGATATGGATGATTCGAAGAGGTGACAAGATAATATCAACAAGTAAAAGTAAGGAACAAGTTAATAAATAAGAATAACTAAAACACAAGAGAAATTAACACAATAATAATGAGAGCTAAGGTTAGGGGATCCGCCCTTGATATTTCGAATAAGGATAATTAGCCCATTTTAGTTATATGAATTATATTTGTTTCATTACCAATATTTATACCACTTCTTGTAAATGGGTTCAAGCATCCAATGTGCCAATCACCATATGTCTACAACAAATCAAGGTTCCTAACTAGATTCGTGTCGGTAAGGAAGAACCATACATCATCTAGAAAGGATCCAAGCATTTGATGTGCCAAGGATTGTCGACAATGGATCAAGACCTCCACTTTACGAGTGGTGTCAAGATTGATTAAGAAATTAAATATAAATCATATTGAATAAACATTATAAGATTAAGATTATTAAGCACATATTAAGGGTTAGAGAATCCTTATTCTCATATCAAGGGTTTCACCCTTTCACCTTAGCAAAAGAGAAATTAGAAGAACATTATAATAGAAAGAAAATAAAATGCAAGAAAAAGGAAATTCATTAATAACATAAACACACAAAACACAATACAAGATCCTAGCCAAAGCCAAAATGTTCCAGCCAAGGCCAAGATGCCCTAATGGGTCACAAGGCACCTCTATTTATAGATACATCCAGGGGCAAACTTGTCAAATTACAAGGGCATAATTGTCAAATATTAGTTGTAAATATCTTTGACAATTGGGATCATTAGGCACCGACTTGACCATCAATTTTGACATCGAAATGTTGTGAATTTTAATCACATGTCTTCATGAAAGTTGTAGATATTTCTCTCAGCTTTCTAGAACATAATGATTTGCACAATTTGGATACGTATTTTGAGAGATACGATCCAAATACTGAGGCCTGGTCAGACTGGGCCGAGACTGTAGATGGGTTCACTTCAAGCCCAATTTTGGTCCCTAAGAGCCCGAATTTGATGATGCTTGTGAAATGCAATCTTGTAGACAATTAAATCAGCTTTCCAAAACATTAAGAATTGTATCATTCTGATCTATAAATAGAGAGTTATGCCCATTTTACCGAACCTGTAACAAAACCAAAATTAAGAGAAATTAATTCCAAAGATGCAAATGCTACAAATATGCTTAAGTTGAGGAATTTAATGACACTATTAATGCAATATGATGAACTAAAATCTTATTAAACATGAATATTTAAGTGTTCATCACACCCCCCAACTAGCTTATTGCTAGTCCCTAGCAATTAAAGCGTTATTATTTAGAAGTGATGTATAGAATTTTACATCCAAGGTGGTCATTATTGCACTCTCCTTGATTTTATCCAAATAAACAAACTCTCAACTGATTTTTTTTTTTATAAATGACTCATGTACCCTTTAGTCAAGATATCCACAAACCTTCTTTTGTGCTCAGTTGACACATGACTATGGGGCTTATTAGAAATAAGCCATATCGGTTCTAGTATTTGTTAAGGCTAACAACCTTAGGTAGGGGATATTCATTCATTTTATATATTTTTTTCCTTTTTTTCTCCTTTTTTTTTTTTTGAAAGAATACATCTTTAACCCATGTAGCGAGCCTTAGGCTAATGACTCCCAGACCAGTTGGCCTTAGGGCATTAGGTGTTAAGACACCCCTTCGAGCTTAACGACTCGGGTTGCCGATGCTTTATTTTTGCTTAGAAAACCTGTGGATAGTGCATTTTTCAATCCCTTAAGCTTTACTCCTTAATCCATGTAGCGAGCTTTGGGCCAATAGCTCCCAACCAGTTGTCTTAGGGTATTAGTGTTGAGGCACCCCTCGGGCTTAATTACTCGAATTAAGGAGGCTACAAGACCAAACTTATCCACCATTGCTTTCTCTTTTTTTTTTTTTTGCTTTCATTTTTCATTTTTTCATTTTTTTTTTAAACTTTCCCCTTCCTTTTGTTGTTATCCTAAACAAAAGAAAAGAACTCAATTATTGCAATATTTCATTTCGCCACCTACAATCATACATCAAGGTATGTGTGTGTGTGAAGAAAGATTCATAGATACTTGCTTAATGAGCACATAAGCACACAATTTATTACATGATAAGGTTGTGAGAGTTCATAGATTTGAATGATTCAAAGTGAAATGAATAAGACCTCCTTGTTATAAAATTAAAAAATCAAGACTAAATAATATCAAATAAGTCTTCAAAAATGCAAGAATAAAATCAAAAATGGTTAGAATGGAGTTATCAAGAGTTCAAACTCGTTCCTTCCCTACTCTGCCATGTCTGACTCGAAATGCTCTCAAGAGATTTGAACTCCTTTACACGCACTCAGCTGAATCTATTACTAACTCGCTTTTTTTTTTTTTTTTGCAAGAAAAAATAAATTTCAAGACACACTTATGTCTACTATCCTTCCCCCCCAACCAAATGAAACATTGTCCTCAATGTTTAAATGTAGAGAGATAAAGTATAGGAGACATTACCTGAAGCTTCTGTTATTCAAGAGAGATGACCTGAAAGACTCATAAAATACATGCTAAAAATAAAATAAAATAAAATAAAATAAAGGACAAGAAGAAAAAAAATTACAAACGGAGATTCAAATCCAATTTGCACTTTTGTTTTGCCCTCCTGCCCAATTAATTTGAGTACTAGCTGGGTCAGGTTCATACTCAACTTCTTGTAATTTGTCAAGTAACTCACCAGCAGAAGTGGCAGAAAAAAGGATCTTTCTCGCCCAATGTGGGATAAAATTTTGTTCTACAGCTGCATCAACAAAACTTATTAAAGGATCCAAGAAATTGTTAACATTCAACAAACCTATGGGTTTTTGATGGAGATTCAGTTGGGCCCAAGAGGCAATTTGAAAAATTTCTTCGAGGGTACCAAAGCCACCTGGTAAAGCAATAAAAGCATCTGAATTGATGAGCATATGTGCCATGCGTTCATGCATAGAGGAGACCTGTAACTCCTTCCCAACCGTTTTTCCAACAATACTTTCTACAGCCAAAGCTTTAGGAATAACTCCTAAAACTTGAGTACCCCCTACATGTGCAGCTGTTTACACACAACCCATTAACCCGAGGCTACCTCCCCCATAAACCACATGACTCTTTCTTTCAGCCAGTAGCCTACCAAGATAATTCGCTACTTCTACGAACTCTTCACTTTTACCTGGTCGAGATCCACAGAATACACATATCCTTTGGATTCGACGTTTTGAAGTTTCCTCCATGTCTATGTAACTCTCTAACTATGTGTGAAGAAAAGAACAAGACATGTGGTATTTATGGAGTGCAAAAAGGTATGCTAATGATGATATCTATCTAGGTAGCTCGATTGTTTGTTGAAAAAGTTGACAATAATGCACAAAATTCAAAATATGATGAAATAAGACACCATAAGTCAAACAAAAGATACAAATTCAAAAATGACAGCAATGAGGTATTAAAATTCAAAAATGATGGCACGCATGCATATGTACAGGTAGTTGTGACTGTGGCTCACATCTTCCTCTGGTTTTACGTC
The DNA here is from genome assembly GCA_013180625.2 of Boswellia sacra. Taxonomy (NCBI): domain Eukaryota; kingdom Viridiplantae; phylum Streptophyta; class Magnoliopsida; order Sapindales; family Burseraceae; genus Boswellia; species Boswellia sacra. The sequence goes on from SNVD02009914.1 coordinate 36,472, forward strand.
CAGAAACGGCTTAAACACCTTCTATGAGTTGGGGATATGCTTCCCATCCAGTTTTCTTATAAACTGGCAAACATGGTCGTTTTGAGATAGATTTCCAAGACTATAGCGTTCCTGCTCATCTCGAAATTGTGTCCACAAGTTAAAAATTTCACGCTACACAAGTCCACAAGAATGCGTCTCAAGAGTCACTCGGATATCATCAAAGGACTCCTTACTCAGTCCATTCTTGATGAACTGTAGTTTATCCTCTCGATTGTTAGACAAATATCCCAAGGAGCGGCAACGCTAGTTACAAGTCCATCTTGCACATCTTGGACAAACTTGTAACCTTTTCGCTCTTCGCTTTTTGGCATAAGAGCTTTTTCCCAAACCTGGCATATGGGAAACAAGATTATCTGAAAACTCACAAGAGAATCGAACCTTGGCTTCAATTAACCATCTTAAATCAGCAGGAATACCCTTACGCATCAACAACCTTAGTCTTTCTGCACGAGCTTTATAATTTTTAAGCAAATCATTTTGAGGAAGAGAGGGAAAATGTTTGTGCAATTTTGAGAGAATGGTATCCATGTGAAGAAAATGAGAGAGAAGAAAAGAAAGTGGATGCAAGGTGAGCACCAGTTTTTAGGGAACTGAAAAACCGACTTTAATAGTCACGGAGTACCGTATCCGCCACTTGACCGGGAAAATCAATCCTTAAAAAGGATCGACTAAAGCAATGGACTCTTCATTTTGGTCAAAATTTTCAAAGAATGGTTTTAACCGTTGTCCATTAACTTTAAACACATTACCATTCTTTGGGTTCTCAATTTCAACTGCTCCATGAGGGAAAACATTTTTAACAATGAAAGGCCCAGTCCAACGATACCGAAGTTTACCAGGAAACAAATGCAATCTTGAATCATACAAAAGAACTTTCTGTGAAGGTTCAAAAGATTTTCTAACAATGGATTTGTCATGAAAAACCTTCATTTTTTCTTTGTAGATTTTAGAATTTTCATAAGCCTCATTCCTGATTTCTTCAAGTTCACTCAGTTGGAGTTTACGTAACTTGCAAGCATCATTCAAATTTATGTTGAATGTTTTAATGGCCCAATAAGCTTTATGCTCAATTTCCACAGGTAAGTGACAAGGTTTTCCATAAACTAGTCTATAAAGAGACATTTCCAATGATGTTTTAAAAGCAGTTCGGTAAGCCCAAAGTGCATCATTAAGTTTTAAAGACCAATCTTTACGATTTGGGTTAACCGTTTTTTCTAAGATCTTTTTTATCTCCCTATTAGCTAATTCAACTTGTCCACTTGTTTGTGGGTGATAAGGTGTAGAAATTTTATGGGTTTTTCCATATTTCTTTATTAAAGTTTCAAATGGTTTATTACAAAAATGTGTACCCCCATCACTAATAATGGCTCGAGGAATTCCAAATCTACTCAAAATATTCTCCTTCAAGAATTTGACAACTGTTTTGTGATCATTGTTTCGACATGGAATTGCCTCGACCCATTTTGAAACATAGTCTACTGCAACAAGAATGTACACACAACCAAAGGATGGTGGAAAAGGTCCTATAAAATCAATACCCCAACAGTCAAAGATTTCAACAACAAGAATGGGATTCAAAGGCATCATGTTTCTTTTTGAAATGGATCCCAATTTTTGACAATTTCCACACGTTTTGCAAAATGCATGTGCATCTTTAAATAAGGTGGGCCAATAAAATCCACATTGTAAGATCTTAGCAGCTGTTTTTCTAGATGAAAAATGTCCTCCACATGCTTCAGAATGACAAAAGTTAATGACATTACTTAATTCATTGTCGGGTATGCATCTTCTCATTATTTGGTCTGGACAATATTTGAACAGGATATGGGTCATCCCAGTAAAAATTTTTCACCTCGGTTAAAAATTTTCTTTTGTCTTGAGCATTCCAATGAGGTGGCATTTTCCCTGTCGCAAGAAAATTTACAATGTTAGCAAACCAAGGTACAGTAGCAACAGAAAATAAAAATTCATCAGGAAAGGAATCATTGATAGGTGAAGTTTCAATTAATGTCTCTGTCGTTAGTCTTGAAAGATGATCAGCAACGATATTTTCGGCTCCTTTCTTATCCTTTATTGTGATGTTGAATTCTTGGAGCAATAAGATACACCGTATCAATCTAGGTTTTGCATCCTGTTTAGTCATTAAATATCTCACAGCTGCATTGTCAGTGTAAACAATTGTTGGAGAGCCAATTAAATAAGATCGAAATTTGTCCAATGCAAATACTACTGCAAGTAGTTTTTTCTCAGTTGTTGTGTAATTCATTTGTTCATCATTTAAAGTCCTACTTGCATAGTATATTACATAAGGCTTACCTTCTTTTCTTTGTCCTAAGACCGCACCAACGGCATAGTCACTTGCATCACACATCAATTCAAAAGGCAAGGACCAATCAGGAGATTGCATAATTGGAGCAGTTGTTAAAAGTCCAATTAGTGTATCATAGGCATTTTGACATTCTTGAGTCCATTCAAAGGAAGTATCTTTTATTAAGAGGTTACAAAGAGGTTTAGATATAGCATTGAAATTTCTTATGAACCTCCTATAAAATCCAGCATGCCCTAAGAATGAACGAACCTCTTTAACTGTTTTTGGTGGAGGCAAATGGGAAATTAATTCCACTTTTGCTTTATCCACTTCAATTCCTTTAGAAGACACCACATGACCTAAAACAATTCCTGAAGTGACCATATAATGACATTTTTCCCAATTCAAAATAAGACCTTTTTCTACACACCTTTTTAGGATTTTTTCTAAATTTTCAAGACAATTATTAAAAGAGTTTCCAAAGACAGTTAAATCATCCATGAAAACTTCTAAACAATGCTCAACCATGTCACTGAAAATGCTTAACATGCATCTTTGAAAAGTGGCTGGGGCATTACAAAGTCCAAAAGGCATTATCCTAAATGCAAAAGTGCCAAAGGGGCACGTGAATGTGGTCTTTTCTTGGTCTTCAAGTGCAATGGGGATTTGATAGTAGCCTGAGTATCCATCAAGAAAGCAATAGTAGGGGTTTCCTGCTACTCTTTCAAGAATTTGGTCAAGAAAGGGTAAGGGAAAATGGTCTTTTCTAGTGACAGCATTTAATTTTCTATCATCAATGCACATCCTCCAACTAGATGAGACACGAGTTGGCAATAATTCACCCTTTTCATTTTTAACTACTGTAATGCCAAATTTCTTAGGTACTACTTGTGTAGGGCTTACCCACTTACTATCAAAAATAGGATAGATAATTCCCACATCAAGTAGTTTGAGAACTTCAACCCTAATGACCTCTTTCATGTGTGGATTTAATCTCCTTTGAGGTTGTTGAGATGTTTTGGCATTTTCCTCTAAATGTATTCTATGTGTGCAAATTAAAGGGTTTATGCCTTTTATATCTTTTAAAGTCCACCCAATTGCATTTTTATGCCTTTTAAGCACTTCAATCAACTTACCTTGTTGTTCACATGTGAGGGATGAAGAAACTACCACCGGATATGTCTGATTCTCCCCAAGATATGCATATTTCAGTCCTTCAGGTAAGGGCTTCATTTCTAGCTTGGGAGCTTCATCTTCCTTGCTTTCATTCATTTGCCCCAATTCTTCAAATCTTGATTTGGAGCCTTTTTCCATCACCTGTGCACAATCCCAAAAAAGAGCATATATCAGAAAGAATTCAGACTCTAGTTTCCATGCTTGATTCTATGAATTCACTAGAGAAGTTTTCAAAGGGTCAGAAGAACTCCCTTTTTGGATGTGATCTTCCACAATAGATTCAATTACATTGGCTTCATCAACTTCATCTTCTTCTTCATTTGGTTGTTTGCACATATTAAAACATTAAGTTCTAATGTCATGTTCCCAAATGATAGCTTCATGACTCCATTCCTGTAATTAATCAAGCATTAGAAGTTTTTTAGCTAGAAATGGACGCCCTAAAATAAAACCAGAATTTAATTGCTTACTTCCACTGGTTTTGTGTCCAAGACGATAAAATCCACTGGGTAAATGATTTATCGACGTGAACTAACACATCCTCTACTATTCCTCTTGGTACTTTAATTGATCTATCACAGCAAGCAAAAGAGTCACCGAAGTCGGTTTTAACTCACCTAGATTGAGTTTTTGAAAAACCGAGTATGGAAGCAAATTCACACTAGCACCAAGATCAAGTAAAGCTTGTTTCAATTTTATGGTCTCCAATAACACATGAAATTGTAGGACAACCTGGATCCTTATATTTCACTGTATTATTATTTTGAAGAATAGCACTTACTTGCTCGGCTAGAAAGGCCTTCTTTTCACATTCAGTTTTCTTTTTACAGTGCACAAGTCTTTCAAAAATTTTGCATAAGAAGGTACCTGTTTGATCACATCAATCAAGGGAATGTTGACCTTTACCTGTTTGAAAATTTCAAAGATTTCAGAATTGTGAGTTAGCTTCTTTGGTATAGCTAATGCTTGAGGAAATGGAGGCACAGATAAGGATTTGGTTTCTTCTTCGCTAGGTGTTGGGTTGGAAACCTCTTCCTGTCCTTTAGAGATCGATTCTTCTTCTTTCTCACAAGGATTAGGAATGTGTTTTTCAACAACTTTACCATTGCGAAGGGTCATGACTGACTTGGCTTGGTCAAAATAATGGTTATTTGAATTCCCTGCATTTGAGTTAGATTGATCTTTGGGGTTTTGCAATGTTTGAGAAGGAAATTTTCCTTTCTCTTGGATGCTACATGTAGATGCAAATTTTGCAAGAGTTCTGACAAATTTGCTAGTGTTTGAGCAGTTTGACTATTGAAAGTCTCTTGCTTTGTAATGAATGAATGCAATGTTTCTTCAAAGTCATTCCTAGGAGGAGGAGCATATGCATGATCATGAGAATTTTGAAAATTTTGTCGTGTTTGAAAAGGGAGTTGTGAAGATTGTGCATGATTATCATTTTTGCAGCTAAAATTTGGATGATTTCTCCAACCAGGATTGTAGGTTTGTGAATATGGATTGTGATTTGGCCTTTTGACAGTGTTCAAGGCATTGGCTTCTTCATGGAGACATTCCCTAAAGGCAGGCAAAGTTGGGCAATCATCAGTAGAATGGTCATTGTCATCACAAATGTTACAGACATTTTCTTGAATAGA
>SNVD02009915.1:0-41291 GCA_013180625.2 Boswellia sacra
TTTAGGTGATTTTAGAAAAGTGAGGGAAGATGTTTGTATTTATATAAGGACATTTTGGTCGAATAGCATATATTATCCTCTCTTTCATTTTTTTTCACTTAATTTAATGTCGTAATTCAAAAATAAGAGTATAATTTGCAATTTCAAAATGTGCAGGGGGAATTTGTATTTTTGCTTAATCTCAGGGGGTAAATTGTTAATATCAAATTACTGAACATGAGGTTATTTTGATAAAATTGTGAAAAAATTTTCTCTCTCCTCCTTTTCCGTTTAATTTAAAGTCAGAATTCAAAAATCAGGGGGCAATTTGTAATTTCAAATATTGCAAGGGGGAATTATATTTTTCCTTAACCTCGGGGGGTAGATTGTTAATATCTCAATATTAAAGTTATTTCTTAATAAACCTAGGGACATAACCATTTAAGGACTCATACAGAATTGCCCCTATTGGATTTAGAAAATTTCACAAATTCCCCTATGTTTTGGACTTTAACATAAGAAAATTCATTTTTGCCTTTTTATATTAAAATTAACTTTAATTTCCAATGCTTTATGATCCACTAAACCTGATATATCATCATCTAATACTATAATATATTTTTAAGGGCTAATCACATAGACCCGTCCTCGATTTTGACTTAATTTCATCAATATTTACTGTTTATCACTTTTTATCTCCGTATACTCTTGACGTTTTCAAAATTTATCATAAAGACCCATTCCGTTAGTTTATCGTTAAGTGATGTCACTTTTCTATCCAAATTCATTGTAATTATCAAAATACCCTTAATTTAAGTTTATAAATGAATAAAAGTGTTTGATTAGACTCAAACCCTTTCCCTTGTCACAAGCGTTTCACATTACCACCATGCCAACTATCACTTCAAGATTTTATTTGAAAAATATTTTTATTTATACGTAATATCATATTAAAAAACAAAAGAGGGTCATCAAAGCCATCCACAGTTTACTCTTTCTTCTCCTTCCCATACCATTCTCTCAACTCTACCTAGAACGACAACTAATTTAAAAAAAAAAAAATTCAATCTAAATAGAAAAAGAAAATCAAACATTACTAAAAATACATGAAAGATTAGGAAAAAAATAATTAATCCAGAAGGGGTGTCCATGATAAATTTCTTCCTGTCAAGTTACTATTAATTGAAAATTTTAAATTGATAGTTAAAGTTCCAATCATGTGTTAAACAAATTCTTCTTTATAAAATATGTCCAAATACATTATAATTAAAAATATTTTTCCAAACAAGAAAATATTTGTCAAGTATTTCTTTAAAGTACTTTTACTGATATTAGTCAAAACACTTTAAATGTTATGCACAAGCGGAAGCGATAACCAACCGAACAACCTAAAATGCACAACCACAACTATGCCAGATAATTGAATATAATAGTAATTAAAGAGGCAACCAATCAACCACAATGCAGAAATAGAATACACACCAGGATTTAACGAGGTTCGGTATTAGTACCTACGTCCTCGGGCGCCGCTGAAGAAACTTTTCACTATCTTCAAAGAGAATTACAAACTTTTGGGTTACAATACAAATATCACAACTATTGGGCCAAACTGCAATTACCCAAATAGTTGGGCCAAACTGTAATTACCCAAACAATTGGGCAATACTACAAATACCCAAAATAAAGGGAGAAAAAGCAAATATTACAAACTTTAAGGTCCTTAATGAAAGGCCCTTAAACTAAGAGGTCTTATATGTGAGACCTTACAAATAGAGAGGGGTGAAGGATATTTCACTTGGAACAATAAAAATTTCCCATATGGCTTCCTTTTATAAGGGCCACATGAGGCCCAATTTTGGAGTCCCACCGATGTGGGATCCTTGTTAATGCATATCAGCCAAAACACCAACAAATCTCCACCTTGGCGAATATGCCAACCCACCACAAAACTCTTCTTTTTCCCATATTCTCTATCACAACTGCAACGCCTCCAAATGCGCCCAATGGCGCGGTCAAACAGGCACAATGTTGATCAAGTCCAAACAATGACTGAACTTGATCACTGTCACAACCTTAGTCAACATATCTGCGGGATTCTCGGCAGTCCCAATCTTCTGAAGTAAGATTCTCCCTTCATCAATGATCTCCCGCACAAAATGATACCGAACATCAATATGCTTCGTACGAACATGGAACACTGGATTCTTCGCTAAGTGGATAGCACTCTGATTGTCAGAATAAAGAATGATCTTCTTCTGCCCAATTCCCAATTCATCCAGCAATCCATGTAACCAAATAGCTTCCTTCACAGCCTCTGTCATTGCCATATACTCTGCCTCTGTAGTAGACAAAGCCACTGTAGACTATAAAGTAGACTTCCAACTCACTGGTGCTCTTACAAGAGCAAACATATAACCGGTTGTCGATCGACGTTTATCCAAATCACCAGCATAATCTGAATCAACATAACCAATAGCATACTGACCACATGTATCATCTCTCTCAAAGACTAAGCCAACATCCACTGTTTTCAACAAATACCGTAGAATCCATTTCACTGCTTGCCAATGTCCTTTACCAGGATCATGCTTATACCTGCTCACAACTCCAACTGCATGTGAAATGTCCGGTCTCGTACACACCATAGCATACATCAGGCTACCAACTGCATTAGCATACGGAACTCGAGACATATACTCTCGTTCCTCATCTGTACTAGGAGATAAGGATGCACTGAGTTTCATATGAGGAGCAAGTGGGGTACTTACAGATTTTGACTGCTCTGTAATGCCAAACTGCTGTAATACCTTCTGCAGATACTGCTTCTGAGTCAAACAAATCTTGCTTCTCCCTCTATCTCTGCTAATCTCCATGCCAAGAATCTTCTTAGCTTCACCCAAATCTTTCATCTCAAACTCTCGATTCAACTGAGTCTTCAACTTTGTAATTACTTCGACATCCGTCGAAGCTATCAACATATCATCAACATACAAGAGTAGATAAATGAAAGAACCATCACGTAGCCTCCGAAAATACACACAATTATCAAATTTGCTTCTTGTGTACCTCTGACCCATCATAAACCGATCAAATCGCTTATACCAATGTCTGGGAGATTGCTTCAAACCATAAAGCGATCTTTTCAGTTTGCAAACCAAATTTTCTTTACCAGCAACTTTGAATCCCTCTGGCTGAGTCATATAGATTTCCTCTTCCAAGTCACCATGTAAAAATGCAGTTTTTACATCAAGTTGAACAAGTTCCATATTCATCTGAGCTACCAAGGCCAACAAAATTCTAATGGAAGAATGTTTCACAAATGGAGAAAATACCTCATTATAGTCAATTCCTTCCCTCTGAGCGTAGCCTTTAGCCACCAACCTTGCCTTGTAGTGGATGTCATTCTTGTCAGGAAATCCATCTTTCTTTGCATATACCCATTTGCACCCAATTGCCTTTTTACCCTGCGGTAGTTGAGCTAGCTCCCAAGTTTCATTCTTCTGAAGAGACTGCATCTCTTCGCTCATAGCTGTCTTCCACTCATCAACTTCAGAACATCTGACTGCCTCTCTATAAGTGGAAGGACATCAGCATCTACAATTGGAAGTGCATAGGCCACCATATCAGCAAATCGAGCAGGTCTGCAAATCTCACGTCTTGACCTATTAACTGCAATAGATTCTTGTTACTGTTGAGGTTCCTGAGTAGAACCCTCACCATCATCTCCCAAATCTCCCTCTGTCATAGGAGTATCAACATCTGTCTCAACAGATCTAACTGGGTTCAATATCATCGTTTCAAACTCCACCTGCTGCTGAGTATGCTCCACCTGCTGTAGAGTACCATTCACCTTTGTCTGGTTTTCTGATTTCTTCAACATTGAAGACTCATCAATTGTCACATCTCGACTGGATACAATCTTCCTCGAACTAGGACACCAAGACGATATCCTTTTACTCCAGAAGCAAATCCCAAGAAAATCGCTTTCTTGGCTCTAGGATCCAGCTTAATTCTTTCACATGATAATATGCAGTAGAACCAAAAACATGTAAAGAATCATAATCAGAAACAGGTTGTCCAGACCATACCTCCAATGGAGTTCTATCACCAATAGCAGCTGAAGGTAGACGATTAATGAGATGACACGCATAAGTCACAGCCTCAGCCCAAAATTCTTTGCCCAACCCAGCATTAGACAACATACACCGAACTTTCTCCAGCAATGTCTGGTTCATGCGTTCTGCCACCCCATTCTGCTGCGGTGTACCTCTAACAGTAAAATGACGTACAATACCTTCATCTTGACACAATTTCAAAAACTGATCACTGCAATACTCACCACCATTATCTGTTCTGAGATGCTTGATCTTCTTGCCAGTCTGTGTCTCATCATCTTTTTCCATTTAAGGAAAGCACGAAGTAAATCATCTTTTTGATTTCAAACAGTACACCCAAGTTCTTCTGGAAAAGTCATCAACAAAAGTAACAAAGTAGTGCCTACCTCCCATAGATGCAGTTTTTAGTAGGTCCCCACACATCTGAGTGAACATAATCAAGAATACCCTTGGTATTATGAATAGCGGTGCCAAATTTCACTCTCTTCTGCTTTCCCAGAACACAATGCTCACAGAAATCCAGCTTGCAGGTCTTTGCACCTTTCAATAAGCCTCGTTTCACCAAACTGAATAAGACTTTCTCACCTGCATGTCCCAAACGCATATGCACAGTCTCGTGATCTCTAAATTTGCATCATTATCAGAAACCGTAGCCGCTGATCCAATAACCGTACTACCATTATAGTAATACAAGTTGTTCCTTCTAGTGCCTTTCAATACCACAAGAGTGCCTGAAGTGACCCTCAGAATACCATCTCGAATAGATATACCATAGCCTTTAGATTCTAAGGCTCCCAAAGAGCTGAGATTCTTCTTCAACTTTGGTACATACTGAACATCTGTCAGAACTCTAGTCAGTCCATCATGATTCCTCAAACGGATCGAACCTATCCCAGCAGTATGGCAAATATCATCATTGCCCATATATACAACTCCACAATTAAGCTCTTCAAACTGAAAGAACCAATCCCGATGTGGACACATATGATAAGTACAACCCGAATCCATAATCCACTCATCAGAACCAGAAGTGGATAGGTGACCAGCTAGACATATATCTGACTCACTATCATCCTCACGCTCAACAACACATGCATCAGAAACAGTCTTGCCCTTCTCTTTCTTTTTTTACTTAGGACAATCTTTCTTCCAATGCCCTTTCTCACGACAAAAGGCACACTCATCTTTTCCTAATCTACCCCTCGACCCAGATTTTCTCCTTTTTCCTGGTTTCCTACTATGACTACGCCCTCTCACTGTCAATGCATCTACTGACTCATCCCTATGTTCCCTTTGATCTTTCTTACGAATTTCATAATTCAACAAAGCAGAACAAACTTCTTCAAAAGACAGTTTTTCTTTCCCATGGATAAGAGTAATGCATAAATGATCTAATTCATCCGGAAGTGAGCCAATCAATAGCATAGCCTTAATTTCATCTTTGAAGGTTTCATCTAAGTTTAACAAATCATCAATTAACTTATTAAACTCATCAATATGAGAACTGATGCTCGTACCTGGTTTTAATTGGAGACGGAACAATCTCTTCAATAGGTACAGCCGATTCTCATTGCTTTTCTTCATATATTTGTTCTCCAGCGCCTTCCACAATTTGTTTGCAGATGTCTCCTTAGTGAACGGATACTTTTGTTCTCTACACAAGCAAGAGCGAATCAACCCACAAGCTTTTATATTAAGCCTGTCCAAATCTCTTGCACTGATATCTTCTGGTTTTGTTTCTTCTAGAACAATATCCAAATCCTGCTGATACAACCCGTCCAACACCTCACTCTGCCATAAGCCGAAATTATTTCAGCCATCAAATTTTTTAACATCTATTTTTGCATTTGTCACAGTCACTGTCTTCTCAGATACAGTAGACGATGAAGCCATTACAACCTCTCACAAATAAGCTCGATACACAAATCACCAATAACCAAGCTCCAAACAAACTATTATATTCAATAATTAGCAATCCAAAATCAACAGCCCAGAACAGTAGTAAGTGCTTCAATGAAATAGCCACTAACTACCCAAAACCTTCGGCTCTGATACCAATTGTTATTCACAAGCGGAAGCGATAACCAACCGAACAACCCAAAATGCACAACCACAACTATGCCAGATAATTGAATATAATAGTAATTAAAGAGGCAACCAATCAACCACAATGCAGAAATAGAATACACACCAGGATTTAACGAGGTTCGGTATTAGTACCTACGTCCTCGGGCGCCGCTGAAGAAACTTGCCACTATCTTCAAAGAGAATTACAAACTTTTGGGTTACAATACAAATACCACAACTATTGGGCCAAACTGCAATTACCCAAATAGTTAGGCCAAACTGTAATTACCCAAACAATTGGGCAATACTACAAATACCCAAAACAAAGGGAGAAAAAGCAAATATTACAAACTTTAAGGTCCTTAATGAAAGGCTCTTAAACTAAGAGGTCTTATATGTGAGACCTTACAAATAGAGGGGGTGAAGGATATTTCACTTGGGACACATAAAAATTTCCTATATAGCTTCCTTTTATAAGGGCCACATGAGGCCCAATTTTGGAGTCCCACCGATGTGGGATCCTTGTTAATGCATATGAGCCAAAACACCAACAGTAAATAAATACAACCCATTTTAACTATTTTAATTACTTTTTAAGGTGTATTATTATTATTATTACAACAACAACAACAATAGTAGCTACTACTACTATTATTTTCACTCTTAATTATACAATATTGTCAGTATAAGAAATTATACTATTATGTATAAGTGTGTGTGTGTGTGTGTGTGTCTATATATCTATATATATGACTATTTTTTTCAGCAAACTCGTGATGAGCAGCATAGATGTTTTGAGCAAAAGAAAAAACCAAAGATTTCTTGGAAGAAAGATAAATCAAGAAAATTTGTTGATATTTGGAAAGAAAGTTCTACTGGCAACACTATTAAAAGATTTTGGAGAAACTATGACATAAGAAGTGTTTTCACACGAAGGAAATATTTTACATTCATATCTAACTTCGCTTAATACAAGACTAATGTATCCTTTATATAGATATAACGAGGATGATATTCTAGGATGTTTCCTTATTTTTAAAGAATCTCCTTTATACATTACTACACAGCTCATCTCTCTTTATATCACATTATACTTCACTTTACATCATTACACTAGATATCTCGCCAATATTTTTATCTATATCATTATTACAATTCTTTATGTTATCGAGTCACATCTTGTCTTCAGTATTGCTTCCTCTGGAAGGGTCACAATGCTTCCACTTTAATCGGTGTCATCAAAAGGAAAGTCATTATATACTAGGGTATTTGAGGAATTTCAAGTTCATATTCCTCAAATAGTTCTTCTGACATATGTGGTTATAGCCAATATTATCATTCTTCATTTTACTAATTCGATCACGGAGAAGGATTTAAAATCTCATCTTTTTCTACCCTGCTTTCAAAGCCATTCATGATAATCATGCTAAAAATCTTAAAGCATATTATCATTTGAACTATCATTCTAGAGTTTTAGATCTTTTATTTGTTCTTACTAATAAAGATAAAGAGAAATCATAACATTACTTTTAACAAGACTGTAAGTATGATAAAGAAGTAGCATCTAGTAGATTTCTGTCAACTTTCTTCTTACATAAAAACATATTTCCTAACAAGTATGAATGTCATCACTCATATGTTCATAAAAGATTGGCTCAATCAATGGTTGCCTTGTTCTACCCCAAATTTCTCTTAACTGAAATATGACTACCATCTTGTGACCTATTTGAAATCCACCTTTGAGTTAAAGTCAAGAGATCTTCAAATATAGGAGAGAACATTTTATCAAACCATCTTTCTAGATAGTACCTTCTGCTTTTGTGTATCAACATTGGATAGAATACCATAGTTTTACTAGATATAGATTGAATAATAACCAATAAGTATGGTGTCCGAGGATTGAAGCTTTAGGTATTATAACATGACCCTAGTTTGTGTCTTCATCACAAACCATTTTCATATTAACTTGAAGCAATGCCTTTGAAGAAATCTCTCTTGCTTGGGATGATGTTTTTTCTTGACACTTTCATATTAACTAACCTATACATAAATCATTTTTTGCTTCTAACTCCTTGAACCTTTAATTTTAAAATAGAGTTTACATAGTTATACTAGATGGCCATGCTAGGGAGTGATATGTGAAAAGGTGTAGTGATGATACTTTGTATTGTAGTTGCAGGATGTTTGAAATGAAAGGGATTCTATGTAGTTATGGCTTCTATACCATGAATATAAAAGAAATTCTTGACAAGGATATCTTAAAAAGGTGGACAAAACAAGTTAGAGTTGAGACTGTAAAAGATATGCATGGCCCTGAAATTCAAGCTAACGGTAAATTGCAACAGACATGTCGATATAGAGCATTGTGTTCTACCTTCATTAGGATATCAAGTAGGCATTCTGAGAGTGAAAAAGCATAAAATCTTGCCAATAACCATGCCATTAACTTGGTAAAGTTAGTTGAAGAAGATTTACGCTTGGAAATTGATGGTAATGAGAATGAAAAAAATAATGAATATGCTACTCTTTCCAACACACAAGTAATGTTAATATTGAATGTGTTAAAGATGTCAATATTGTTAAAGCAAAATGGCTAAAAAAGAAAGAGTCCTCTATGGGAAGACATAGAATTAAGAGTGCTTTAGAAAAAACAATTGGCTAAAAAAAAAAAAAAGACATCAAATCTTTCATCATGCTCTCAAGTATCTCAGGCTATAATGTTGATTTTTTAATTACTAAGTCTTTTATTATTATAACCAATATTCATTAGTTTATATCAGAAATGACTTACTTAACTTGTATATATGGTAGCAGGCTTATAATGACTTGTCTCATATGGGCAGTAATATTCCCAATCCATCAACTTTTCATTCTTATTCAGTAAGTGGTTTTCAACCCTATTTTAGTGATTAAAATTGACATTTATTTATTATGCAAGCATGGTAATAATTCTTGTTTTTGTTTTTAAAGTCATTATTTTCATCACAAGTATGTAACATGCCTAATTCAATGTCATGGACTCCTTGTGCATAAGTACAATACCTAAGCTTCCAAAATTTGCTTCAACAAAATAGTATAGGCTTCTCATTTGCATTTCAAGACTCATGAGCTTTAAGTTCTACATTTCAAGACTCTCAAATTTCAAATAATGGAACTTGATTTAACAAATTCGAATATAGGTGTCAATTAAAATTATTAGAGTTTTTTTTTTCTTTGGGATCATATCATTTATCAGTAGCTTCAATGTTGCTACCACTGTTTCAAATGTAAAGAATGTTTTATTAGCAATCAAAGGGAAACCTAGGCAACCTAGGCATTATTTATCTCAAATTCTCAATTAAATCTTATTTTTCCTCATTCATCACTGCTTTAAGATACATAGAGTAATGTGTTCAATTAGAAGAAAACATACAGGAAGATATTTATACAACTAGCAACTTCACAAAATTTTTATTCATACAACAACATATACATTATATGTTTCCCCCATAAAACTATACAAACTAGTTGAAGCTATGCAACCGGTAACTTTATATTATAAGACCTTCACCCAAAACTATGTAACTAGTATCTTTCTCTTTTGCCTCCTTATTGGCTTTGGTCTTTTGTTGCAATCAACTAAAAGTTTTTTATTGTGCTATTGTTACCTATCTTCACTTTATGAGATTAAACTTGTAACAAAACCTGACCAGTTGTCTCTAAATCACTTAACTAGAATATGTGGTGGCTTATTTCCCTACTTGCAAATCTTCAATAAGCTCTATTGCTAAAGGGTTATTGCTCTTTCACCAGAGGGCTATTGCACTATCTTAAATCTCCAACAATCAATCATATATTTTTTATACTGAATTGTTTCTAGCTTAATCAATAAATCAAACAGAAAATGTAAGTACAAGGATATTGGCTAAGTGGACAGAGGAAGATTCTGAGTTAATGCAATTAGATTCACCACATTATAACTTGCAAGAATAACAAATTAAATGAAAGTACAACAACAAAATCTAGAATGGTGTAGGTAATTAAGCTAAAAAACACAACCTATTTTCTTGATGCTTGCCCGTTCCATTGCCATTAGTTTTGAAGGAATAGCGGATGCCCATACCCAATGATATCGAATCAGATTCTAAATCTCACTCAATCAATAAATCACCCTCTCATTTCACCAAAAATGCATACAAACCCAATTCAAGAATCCAACAATATTACCAATGAACCCCTAATATCAAAGTTCTACCTTTTTCTTTTTACGATTGTAGAAACATAAACTACAATGAACAAAGAATAAATCGGTTGATAGTGCTCAAGCTTTAATCAAATAAACACAAAAGAATCTAACCCAAATATCATGAGCAGAAGATTTTTTAGCAATAAACCACCAAATCGCGTCTGTCTGATCTGTGCCGAATAAATTTACTGCAAAATATAATGATTTAACAACACCAAATCAAAATCACTAACAATTTTGACTTGATACATTTTTAAACGATAATGAATAACAGTGTAGAGAAAGAAGAAAAGCCAAGTTTGATTTGATTTCATGCAAGAGAGAGATCAAAATTTTTTGAGTGTAACAAGGTTTGATTTGATTTGGTGTGAGAGAGAGACGAGAAATTTGTTTTGATTTATTGCTTTATTTTAAGATGAAGCTAAAACAATTACGCTTTGACTAAAAAAAGATGGAAATTAGATCCTAGCCATATATTTAATGAAGAGTCATGTGTTATTAGATTTGAAAAAGGTAAGGTCAAGCTAGCACTACAAGAAATTTTGAAATATTTGACACATTAGTTTTTATATATTTGACGGTTTTTTATGAAACCGTGAAATATGATGTACCCAAAAAAAGTTAACCCACTTTTTGTTTATATTTGACACTATTAATTTTTATTTTATTTTACGAATTTGCCATTTTATATATATTCCCTTTTCGTTCCCTCTTTTTCTTTTGCCCTAAATCTCTTTCCCTCGTTCACTATTTCCGTCACTCTCTCACTTTCTCCTTTATTTTGCTGCTCAATCCCTTATCTCCCTCACTCGATCAATCATTTGATTCACTTGCAGCCAATTCTACACTAATCTTTCTCTTTTTCAATCAACTCTCACCTGCTCAATCCCTCATCTCCCTTGCTCCCTTACTCACTGGTTTCTCTTGCTCAATCCTTCACTTAGGTCAATCGCTCACTGGTCTCTCCATCACACTCTCTCTCAAGTTCATGTAAGCTCCTCTCCTCTCTCTCTCCCCTTCTCTCGCTCTCCATTCTCTTTGATTTTCCTGGCGTAGTGGGTTTTTTTTTTCTCTCTTATTTCTGGTGGGTTTGCTATAGTTAGAAGGGCTAGTTTGCATGTGTGCATTGGGAAGGAGAAAAGGGCTTTCGAAAACTTGTATTAGAATTATAGGTTAACTGGAGTTGTGGTGGATTTACTGGAGTTTCTCGATTTGTGGAGCATTAAACAACTGGTAATGCTCTCGTTTACAATATTTTTTTTAAGAAAAATTTTTTATTCTATGTTGTGATACTACTTGCAATAAGCTGAACAATTTTCATTTTCCAATTAATTACTACATAAAGGTATGAATATACAAATAATTATACTAATCTTGAAACAAAATATTTATATATGTTACCGAAAACGATCCATCAAATCCTATTTTTATCCTTGTTTAATTTGGAAATTTTGGTTTCACATAATTACTTTCTCCCTTATAGTTATCACATTTGCAAGTGTTTTAGTCATTCCCTGAAGACATCCCGTGATATATGAAAAGGCAATGTGAAATGGACCCGGGTAATTGATCATTGGACATGTTATTTATCCATGCTGTGGTGCGTTTAATTGTCCTTGCTTATTATTATAATTTAATGTTACAAGAGAAGATGCTTTTCATTTCTTATAAGGTTTGTGACATACAATAAAGAGAGAGTAGCAAGTGCTTCTGTTTTATCTTTATTCATGTGAAACACTTTGTACATTTATGTCGGAGAATTGACAAATTAGTTGTGCTTGTGAATTTCAAAATTATTATATTGCTGAATCGCGCTAGACAAAAGCTTTAAAATGATAGAAAGTTGTAATATAAAGTACTCCCTGTCCAATGATAGAGATAATCTGGATAAAACACAAAATAATTGCCCTTCTAATCTTTATAAATTTTGTTAAAGCTGAGTTATATTGTCCTACTCACTAGAAGTGATAATTTTTTTTTCAAGAATTTGCTGTTGTTGATGCATCTGAAATGTATTAGATAATTAGCTATTAGGAGTCTTTTGTAATCCTCCATCCAAAATTTTTTATGTCTAAATCATTCTTTATGGTTATCAGGATTGAATGTTAAATAGGGCAAAATTACACGATTAAACTATTTCAAAGAAGTATCTCTTGGTTCTAAAGCTTCCCCGAAAATTTTGGAGTAAGGAATTTGTTTGCTTCTTGTTCAGGAGCATAATTCTCTCGACAATATTTGATCCCAGAAAGTAGAATCTCTGATGCATCATTTGCTATTTCATCTTTTTAAACCAAATTTTTTGGGATTATATGACGGCTGAGATCTGCTCAAACTCTTACTCTGTTTAGTTTTTGATCTTTCGGTATCAGTTTGCAAAGTAGATGAAAGCCATTGATAAGACAATTGTCAAGTAACTCCCTGGGATTTCTGGTTTTCACTGTGAATTTTCATTCGTTTTAGATTATGTTACAATGCCCAGAGGAGATCCTGATCCATGTGAGTAGCTACTACACTCTTGTAGATTATGGAGACAGTCTTGTGGGCTGTGATGTGATCAATGTAAATTTAAGAGCGACAAAAGAACTTTTGACATTTCTGGATTTGAAAAAGGAATCTTATTTGCTTGATCAATGAATGGAGGACTTGTTGTAGGTTTTGAGAAGAAGCAGTTTGACTAAGTAATAGGCAATTGGGCATCTTGTATCCAAAATTTTGTAAATCACAATCATTCTTGCTAATTATCATGATTCAATGCTGCAGGGGAAGATCTTTTTCATTTTCACGGTAGATTTAGTGCTCTGTCCAAAACAAGGGAGAGGGAATAGGTGATATAAGCTGGCGAAGAGTTTGTGAATCATATGCTATTTACTCTTTAGCTTATCATTTAAATGTTCTTCTGTTTCATGACTTGATACCATGCTGCTTGTCATCACAAGAAAAAAAAATACATTGTTTTTGTATATAGGTCATGAAATCACATGCCGATCAATGACCATGTGTGACACAGTTTCTTTCTCCTATGTTACAGAACAAATATAAATTTTTTGGGTAACATAGTTTTTGTTTTCAATAATTATTTGTTTTTTATCACTAAAATATACCTTTGAGGGATTGCAGATATCTATTGGATGTGTATGGCGCTAGCCAGCCATGCTTTTTGGCATGAAGGAAGCATCCTCTTTCATAAACTTTTCTTTCTCTCAGGTTGGAAGTTTCAAAACATATCATTATTAATGAACAGAGGTTCATGTAAATATCAGAGTTAAGCTAATACTCTAACTAGCTGGTGCAGAACTCATGTACATAGGATTGTCCATTCAACACTGAATCTTGGACCAAGTGGAATAGAGAGAATGTTTCATGAATCGTAAGTCATCAAATATCTGCTTAAAATAAAAGCAAAATTTGTTACATGGAATCTGGTTCTTTGCCATCTCTGTCACAACTTGCTTGCTATATTAGGATCACTTTCTACCAAAAAACCATGCGCTTCGTTCATAGCACATCTTGGACTATTTTTCATCTCTCAATTCAGCGATTTTCTCTCCAAGTTATGGTTGTCCCTATAGTATGAAATACAATTTTAACAGCCTTTTTCTTTTCATTTCATTATATGATCTATTCTAATTTAGCGTTCAAAATTATTTAGACTAGTTAAGCTGATCCTTTTCAGCATTCTGATTCAAATATCTCATTTGGAAGTTATATATGTAGTTGCATTTCATATCTTCTTTTATTTTGTTTCTAGTTTTCAAGCTGTTGTAGTATGTTTTTTTTTTTGGATCAACTATTGTAATATGTTAGGAAAGATCAAACGAGTCGAAAAAGAGGAGTATATATTAGTGGGACCTTGGGGAGAAAATGGAGGAACCGGTTGCGATAATCAGTGAGATCACGCCTGTTTATGACCATTGCATTGACTACTCAGTCCATGTGTTGTATGATAAGAACAGTAAACTTATCACAGCAGAAACGCATTGAGGTGTTGGAGGCAATCAGACTGTTGAGGTTCCAAGTGATGAATTTCTAGTGCTTACTTCTTCTTCTAACTGCTTAATTTTGAAATATAATAAATTTGCATTAAAATTCTTATTTGTAATTGGAGAAACATTCCGGGGTTTAAAATTCAACCAGAATATTAAAGCTTTGTTTGTGAAACTACTATATATCTCCAGAGGAAATGGTTGAACTTGGATCTATTGTGTTATCAGATACTGTAGACTTGATCTTTTTTTATTTTTTATTTTAAAATTTTACCCCCTACATTTGATAGTTGATAGCAAGTATTCTGGTGCCTCACATTGAAGCATTATGTAAAATGTCTTTTTTTCTTTATGAGATATTGATGAAGAAGTAGTACCTAAAATGACTTTAAATTCCAAATGTTCATTATTAGTTACTTTTTAACTTTACAATGAAGTATTTAATTGTAATACTTTTTGGAACAACTTTGCATTTTGCATTGAAAAGATAGTTCAAAATTGATTAGTTTATGTATGTGAATTCTTCTTCTGTGATAATCTTGGCTTATATTAGAATGGATGTTCATTTTTTCACTTGGTATGAGCTTGACTTTTGTTTGCATCTATGGTTGGCCTTGGATTGTGCAATTATTTTGTTTGTGGTGGATTCTATCAAGTGGGTTTGCCGTGATTGTATTGTCGTCCATTGTTTTCAATTGACTGCAGATGGGAAGGAGGAAAATTACCTTGTCTAAGTAATCAAAAGCAAAAGTGGCAAAATTACTGATGTGAGTAGCTATCTCCTGCACAGTGATGGTCAAAAGATTTTTATTCTCATTGAATATTGGTTGAACTTATTTTATTTTATTGTTGCCAATAATTTCTTCCAACTTGTATCATAGAGTGAAAGGTTAGATGTATTGTTGACCAAGTTTATTACTTGGAATAGAAAACTGCACTTGCCATGTTTTGTTTTCCAACTTCATAGTTTAAGCACTATTGTGTATTCCTAGGAATCAGGTTTACAGGGAATATAGACCAGCCACATAATATAGCTTTTATAATTTGTAGGAATCAACCCAGATCTGGGTTTTGTTTATTGTTGTGTTCTGTGTAACGGGTCTTTCTTATTCTTAATTTTGTTGGTTATTTTCTTAATGTTGTCTTAATGTTGTTTGTGCGTTTGGCTATTAATTTTTGGAAATATGATAGTGTCGACCAAAGGAAGAAATTAAACAATGTGCTTTGGTTTGGTGATCCTTATAATATGTCAGCCCCTGCAGTTATAGCTTCCATGATATATATGGATTTGCTTATGTTGTGTGTGTATGTGTTTATTAAAATTTAACTGTGTGCCTTCTGTTATGACTTCTTCATGTGTTGTATGGTTACAAGTTGAATCTGAGTACCTCCCTCTCTACAACAACTATGGGCTAGGCCTCACCACGTGGAGTCCACTTGCTTCTGGAGTGCTCACTGGAAAATACAATAAGGGAATTATATCACCTGACAATTAGTTTGCATTGAAAAATTACAAAGTAATTAGATTGGATTTGATACACTTCAGTTGCTATAATCCACTGTTATTCTTTGCTCTTATTGGTGTAAATTACTGACTACATGAATTTCAAAGTTGCTAATTACTTGGTATTATGTAGTATGCTTACTTGTTTGTTATATGGATTTTTGATATATGATAAAGTGTGATTGATTCGAGGATTGATGCTTATTTTATGAGAAATTTGTTTAATGTAACAAATGATACAAATTATGAGTTTCTAAAATTTTTTAAAATACCTATTTTATATATATATATTAAATATTTGGCAGCTAAAAACTGCCAAGTATATATATATATATTTTAATTTTTAAAACTATTTATATTTGGCGGCCAAAACCAGCCAAGTATAGTCAGGTGCATACTTAGCGGCTAAAAACTGCAAAGTATATATATTTTTTTAATTTTTAAAACTATTTATGCTTGGCGGCCAAAAACCGCCAAGTATAGTCAGGTGCATATTTGGCAAGTTGACCGACCGCTAAATTAACCATATTTGACAGTGCCATTAGTGGCAATGGCACTTTCAAGACCGTAAAATATATACTTATTCGGTGGCAAAAAACTGTCAAATATGAGTATTTTTCTTGTAGTGTAAGAGAAGAAGAGGATCTTAATCCTAATCATGTAGTTATCAATAAGAATTAGGTATGATAATAGGTCTTCTCTTTGAACCCCTCCATTTTTAAATGAATAATATTACCTAACTAACTATTACATAATTAGAGTTGGTAAAATATCTAAAAACAAAAATAAATGAAGTTAGTTAAATTACCAGAGACATAGTAGTTATTCATTCAATAATATTTTATCAACTTAAATTGTATAAATAGTTGTTTGTAGATGAGTCATAAATATAACATTTTTCTTCTTAAATAAAATTAATTTTATATAAAATTACCTTAGCATGTGTAAGTATTTAACAAGAAAACATTACTTTAAGAAATCTTTTTACGTTAATTAATGAGTTTGACTTACAAAATCAGTGAAGTTGTACCAAAAATTTACTATTGTTATAGTTTATAACACATTATGTTAAACTAACCTTTTGACATAGAGACAATTTATTTTTCTTTATATAAGTTTTATCTAAGCAAAATTTGCTAATATATATCAATGGTGGTTAGTTAAGTATATATTAATAATAAGAGAAATAACATAACTCTCAATCTTAATCACACACCGATATGATAATTCACATATATAATATATTAAAAGATTTTTAAAAGCTAAGGAGAACTAGACTAGGAAATAGGAAATGGTCCTAAATATTATTTAATATAATACAATATGAATAAGCAAAAAAAAAACCAAAAATTATAAATTATAAATCTCACCTAGAATTGCATTAATTTAAATAATAGGTTTGAATAAATATAGTATCAATCTATTTTAAAGTAGGTAACCATTTGTTCCAAACCATAATTCTCATTTTACTAAAACAATTAAGTAAAGTAAGATCGAATTGTCCCATGTGATTTAAAAGACACTTTGTTGGTTGCTATCAAATTGCCAAATAAAGGAGAACCGTCGGATGAAACGACTCGTCTAATGCCGACTTGAACAACTACAACTAAAAGACAAAAGATATTCAACTGTAAAATCCTAACCGCACATGCTCGTTCAAAGGATTACCTACAAGGGCTGACGTGTCAAGGTTTTTATCCATTGACTGTACCTAATTGAAGTATTGTTTTTTTTTACTGTGGTAATAGCAAATAATCTTCATAAATAACAAATGAAATATGTAAAAGACAATGAAGATAAAAGTCAAAGTATTATATTTAAAAATGGAAGAAGATTTTTGGCAGAGGGGTTGAATTTTAGAATTTGAAATTTTCTTAGTGTATAAAAGAGATTATTTTATGAATAATAAAAGATTTCTAGTAAGAAAAGATAAAAATTAAATTCTTATTTTTATTTAATTTATCATCCTATAACAATTGTTGAATTTTGCCCTTTCAAACCTTAGTTTAAATAAGTAGGTGGGTGGTGCATGGGGCCCTCTGGTTCTGGATAATGTCAAATTCCTGGCATCAAAATTTTTTTTTTAACTTAATGGCTAAGCAAGTGGCCAGCAAGGCCAATCAGAGAACAATCATCTGATGTGGCACTCAGTTTTTGTCGTTTAAGGGTCCACAAGCAATCTTGACCGCACACTTTCAGAAAGACAGATTAATCAGGGAGGACCGTGAATTTTCAAGTACACCATTGCTGCAACCAAGTGAATTTAATCTAAATCCACGTGTACACACATATTTTCTCTTAATTATATTAAAATTAAAATTTAATGTATAAAAAATTATTACTTTTCTCCGCCTTTTTCGAAAAAAGAACCATTGGTTTGGCGCCAGGTCAAAGATAGTAGCCGCCCATGCAATCAGAGCATAAAGGAACTGTAACATTATCGGTTTTGTAAACAAATAAAATCTTTGTACAACTCTATGTTCGTACTATTTTAGATTCTTACTTACCAAATAATTAACCAATATGATACGATTGGTTAATATGATAATTGACTTAACAAGTGTGGGTAGTTAATTAACATAAACTTCTTATATTATTATTTTTTATAATTCTCATTTGTCTTACCATTACTTGTATTAGAAACTTATATCAAAATTACAGGATTTTCTTTTTTTGAATAACTATGTTTCCAAAAAATTTAAATCCCTACCAAAAAACTACAATTTTCTTTTGCTCTTCGTCTCTAATGCTTTACATCTTAAAACTCTTTTTAAACTCTTGAGCAATCGGTCTTTAACATTTGACCAAAAAAAAAAACTATCTGTTGATTTGTTTAATTGTAGTGATCATAACATAAATTTTGAATGTTTTTAAGAATTTCTCTATAATACTTTTAAAATATGCAATGATTGATTATTATTAACTTAAAAAAGGAAAATTATTTGGTTACATTTTTAATCTAACTATAATTATTTGTATTTATGTATGTATGTCTCTTAATTTTCAAAAGTATAAAGAGTTGTTAATTAAGTTGATACGTAGCTATGTTATTTTAGATTTTAATCTCGAATTTAGAATGTTATTAACTTTTGGTCTACAAAGTGATGCAGCATTTGTATTTATCCAAGTCCTTCCTAACATAGAAAGAAAAAAAAATGTAAAAATCAACATCATAAATATAAATAGAATAAAAAATGAAAAATAAGAAATAGATAATATATAGTAGTACAGAGATGAGCAGAATCTTTTAGAAATGAAGTAGGGTCCTATAATCTTCTCTGTCTGCATCGATCGTTCTATTCAACTTCATCTTTATTTCTTTTCCTATGCGAACGCACCTCCCCTGGTACCCTTTAACCTAAAACTTTCTTTTCTTCATTAATTATTTATCCACTTCGTGCACAAAACCAAACCAACCCTAGAGAGAAAGCAACACTCCAATCCAATCCCATATTAAAGAAGTAAAACAATTGATAGCTAAAAGAGAGTTAAAGATATGAGGAATCCTTCATCTGGAACCAAAACGCCATGTTGTAGCAAGGTGGGGATAAAGAAGGGGCCGTGGACGCCCGAGGAAGATGAGGTTCTTTCCAATTATATCAAGCGAGAAGGTGAAGGAAGGTGGCGGACGCTGCCAAAGCGTGCAGGGCTGCAGCGTTGTGGCAAGAGCTGTCGCCTTCGGTGGATGAATTATCTCAGGCCTTCTGTGAAGCGGGGTCGAATAGCTCCTGATGAAGAGGATCTTATTCTCCGCCTGCATCGGTTGCTTGGTAACAGGTACTCTTTGTTCCGTCAGCGCGTGTTTGCTAGCTCGGGCTTGTGTTCTTCCAATCTCGTTTCTGGGTTATCTTGGTCCTTTGTTACTATTCGATAATGTTAGGGCCGGGCCATTAACTCTTTGAGTAGGACAAGCAAGAATTTGAACGCAGAAGAAGCTTTTTCGATTAATTCAATTGCTTCTGAACTTCATCAACCTTTCTAAGGCTCCAAGATGATCACTTGATCAGCTAATATCGATTAATAATTCAATTGCTTCTAAGCTTCATCAACCTTAAATTTTCTGGTTCCTCTTCTCATGTATAAGTTAATTTGGTGTTAAATCATTTCATCCCCGACTCTTTCAATCCAACACTAATTCTAAGATCAACAACAATTATTTTAGAGTTATTATACTGTTCTTTAGGGTTCGATAACTGTAACTCTCTCTTTTTTGGATCTAAACTATGAGTTTTGTCGTTGTTAATCTTCACTGTTATTTTTGGGCTTCGTTCTCAGGTGGTCTTTGATAGCTGGGAGAATCCCAGGACGCACTGACAATGAGATCAAGAATTACTGGAACACCCATCTCAGCAAGAAGCTGATTAGCCAGGGAATAGATCCGAGAACTCACAAGCCATTAAATCCAGTTCCTGATTCCTCAGAGACTGGACATGATCATCTTGCATCAAGTTCAAACCCTAACCCTAATCCCAGTTGTATACAGACAGAAGAAACTGGAGGCAGCAACCAAGCAACAGCGGCAAAAAGCATCGAAAATTTCACTACCAACGCTCATCACTATCAAACTCATGTTGCGAATGACGATATGACGCCAATTGAGAATTTCATCATGGGGTTACCAAGCAACGTCCATGCAGACATCAACCAACAGGAGAATTATTACATTGATCAAAACTGTAACGATCAGGATACATTCTCTTCGTTTCTCGATTCCCTCATTAACGATAATGTGCTCGTGAACCAGCAGCCACATAATATCATTTCACCATCACTTCATCCTATCGTTTCTTCTGCACAGACTTTCAGTAATACTCCGCATCATGATAACATGATTTGGGAAGCTGAAGTTGTAGCTACGACAATGGTTGGTTTAGATAATGAACATCAACAATGCTCCTTGAATAATCACCTTGCTTGAAGCTGCAAAAGAGACGAGTCAAGATCTATAATAGGTTTGATTAAATATAATTTTTAAGTTATTAATTTGTGTTTTATTAGATTGTTTGTGCTCCCTATGGTACTGTTCTAGCTAGCTTTCAACTTTTCATTGCATGTTGTTTAGTTTTAATTTATAGCTAGCCTCCACTATTGTGGTAAGAAATCCTTATATGTTGCATGAAATTGTGTTAAAATTCTATTGAATTGGTTTGAATATATGTAATGTATATTACTATACGTAGTCCCTTTTTTCTCTCTCTCTCTCTCTTTTCAAATTTTTCCTGAAATTAGGCTAATAAATAATAAATTGATTTTGCTTCTTATGTTGTGCTCTCTTTTTATTGCTGTTGTTTTAATTGTTCCGCTTAATTTGCTGCCAAGACTATATACGTTAATTGACCACTAGATATAGCTAGTTATTTCACAAGTATTTCGTTAAATAATTTGAAAACTGTGGTTTACTAGTTCTTCATCATGCATGCATGTTTCTGTTCCATTAATTGCCTTTTATTTTGTTTACATAAACAAATACTGATTTGTTTTATGTTAATTGGATTATTGGATAATCAATTAATTTCATCCCTTCTAACATTTTCGGTAATGCAGCTTATTAGACTGATTTCTACTAATAATTGAGAAGCAAACACAAGAATAAGAAGCACATATATATCAGGGATAAGCATAAACAAGCTAATTAGTTGTTCTTAGTACACAAGTTTGTATCATGCATGCAAGCATATATTCTGTTAAAAAGGACAAGACGGAACCAAAATACTGTTGTTTATTTGTTTTTGTGTGTGTGTGTGTGTGTGTGTCTGTTGCATTCGCGATGAAACACTCAACACTGTTAACATTTAAGGCTTTTCACCACTTCTGTTGCTTTCTTAGATATAATTAATTACAATACTAATTTATTTTGATTTATATACAATAGCTAGCCAGGTACTTAATGTTCATTTAAATTTCTTTTTCATAAAATTAAGCAAAGTGTTTGTTTAGGATTTTTTTCCCTTCTGTTATATATTTATTATAATATCTCTAGATTGGTCGTTTTATATATGGATATATATGAATTATATTAATTCATTAAGTTATTGTTTTGATTTTGTGCAAATTCAAGGAATGCAGCTAAACACATATTCTCATCTATACTGAGAATATAACTGTTGACAACAGCTCGACACCCCTAATCCGAGAATCAAAATAGCCACATTTTTCCTGAAATATAGTCTGAATTTTTCACTAATTGCATAGCATAGTTGTTTCTTTCTTCATTTTTATTTTATTTTGTTTTGTTTTTTGTTTTTCTCCGGTCCTGTCTAGAATCTGAATCCTAACATATTAAAAATACAAGTAGTATTATTGTTTGGTTTATGAGATTTATGTTTTCCGCTAAATATTAGGTTGTGTAAAATTAATATTTAAAAGAAAGATGAATAATGATTTATAAAATGAAAGCAAGCAGTTGATTTTTGTCTTTGTTTTTGTCTTCAAGATTGCAAAGTGGATGTGTCGTGTCTGTGTAAAAATAGCTTTGTGATAACAATACTATTTGATGAAATGTTGTGTACTAGTATTTCAAAGAGTCTTTATTTTGAGAGGTCGGAGTCGCATAAAAGTTAAATATCTTCTAAGATCTTTTTTTTTCAAAAAAAATTCTGCGTGATATTGCTTTGAAAAATTGTTAATTTTTAAGAGATTGTTTTATAGAACAAAAACGAAAGTTTTTTTTTGTTTTCTAAATTTATTTGTGTGTAATTTAAAAAGTGATTTTTTTTTGGGAAAACAAAAAACAAAGAACATATTCTATTATAGGATTAATCCTAGAGACGTAAGATTAAATATGGGTAAGTTTTTTATATGTAAGCATAAAGTAGATTTTCAGAAAAACAGTAATAAGTGGCACCTTTTTTTTTTTTTTTGAAAAACAAAATTTTTGTTCTCTCAAATCTTATTTTCAAATACAAGAGCTTTTAAAATTTTGTTTTCCTTTTTATTTTTGAACTTGTAATTAGACAGAGAACGTAAAATTCAACTCCTTTCGGCTTCTTGGAAAATATGCAATGCTTTAAAAACTTTTGAATGCCTTGACAAGGTTCGTATATTTCATGGGGTTTAAAACTCAAAGTTGCCTAATCTAAAATTGTTTTAAGTTTTAGTAAGTCTCAAAAAGATTTTGACTGTTTAGCTAAGCTCAATAAAATCAGAAAAAAAAAAAAAATTTAACACATTTTTTTCAGAAATGAATCTATTGGTGAATACCTTGCCGAATGTGTGTCAGGAGAATTTTACTAGTCAAGCTCATCGAGTATTTAAGGAGACATATTTCAACTCATGAATCCTTCAACAAGCAACAAACAGGATGTGTTGAGCATTTTACTCGATATGCTTAACAAAAGTTTGTGGAGTTTGTTGAGTATTAAAAAGACATATCTACATATATAAATTACATTCAGAAGTACTTATAATTTTGTCCAAACATTTTAAACTTAGATGAAAACTTTTTAAAACTCATTAAAATTCAAAATCGCCTCCAAGCTTGGCCATTTGACTAATTCACTATTTTGTTTTTTCTTCTTATTCTAAAAAACTAAGGAATTCTATAAATCAATTACTAAGTTTATATGTGTATAGTTAAAATCCTATTGGCATTAATGTTTTAAACATTAAAAAAAATCCTATATCTATATGACGTTCATATATAAATATCCATGTTTAGATATTGAAATGGTATGTCCAAATGATAATTTTTCAAAAAAAAAAAGAAAAAGATCTATGTTAGTGATCATCATTCATAACATTTTGAAGAAATTTGATATTAACAAAACATGCAATCTTCAATCTTGTCTCACGTTTAAAAATAAATAATGTTGGTACAGTGCTTGACACAACTATAGATACATAAATACAGTTTGGAAATGTAAATTGACTGAGTAATTTCTTCAGCTAGCTAGTCCTCCCAAAAAAGTAAGAGATGTGAAAAATGTAAGAGTACAATATCTCGATAGTTATAAAAGAATGATGAAGAAAGTTAAAACTAAATATTTCTAAAAATCAACAATATTATTTTAAAGGCATTTATCTTCTACATAAACTAATCTATTTTTTTAATCATATAAAAATTATAGAAAGCATCATGCATGCTTGTTTACGATGTAATGTATATTGTGTTCTTTCAAGTCCACTATTGCTAACAAATTAACATTGCATCATGCATGAACATCTATAGTTAAATTAGACAAAAAGAACAATCATATATATAATGAGTTCAAACAGATGTCTCGTAACTTTTTGATGCATGTATGGACCGATATAGGAAATCCTAATCTTGTGTTTAAACCTATAATTACATGTGCTTAATTTCAAATCACAATTTCCTAATTACTTTCGATCGTCATTCTTATCACTATATATAATATATATAGTTTTATTGAACATGTCAGTCCTTTTCCATAGGTAAATTTTGATTAATTAATCTTCACAACTCTTTGAAACTAGCTAGGTTTGTTAATTGTATAAATTAAGAATCCCTAGAACTATATATATCTTGATAATTATGCTAATGCATGATATATTTATTAAAGAGGTGTGTTTGTGGTTGCATGTTCATTATCAATGTCGAATGAATATGCAAGACTAAAAGCAAAAATTTTAGAGACTTATTAAAAACAATCATATCCTTGAAATTGAATAATTTTACAACCGATCATCGATTAGGTTTGGAAGATGTATAAATTCAAATGGAAAAAGTTATTTATACATATACATATATATGTATGTGTATTAATGTTGTAATCATGGGAAACAAGATGGATTTATACATGATGAAAGTTACTTCACCTAATCTTCATCTTCACATGATTGAAAAACAGCTTTACCTAATCTTCATTTGACAAGAGCATGCAATATTTACACTATGAATCTTTTGAGTAAATAATAAAAAAAAGAAAGATAGTAGAATATGCTCTCTACCATCCTTATAATATCTGTATTTTTCTTCTCCACTAGCTATAGGAAGAAGCATATAATAATATAAAACTTGCTTGACCTAATCTTCCTGCAGGATTTAACTAGATATTTGGCAACTCCTTTTTCAAGTCGTCAAGTATATATATGAATGGCAGATGAAGATGATATAATACCATCTTGCATGTGATCAATGAGGCAAGGCAAGTGTAGGAAAGTTGGTGGCATATATGTTTGCTGAAAAACGACAACCTATTTGACCATATTGATGAGTGGACTATATCTTTTTGTCACTTCCCCAAACTGTCTTCTATGGTTCTCCTACTCCTAAAGCCCGTGAGTGCTTGTCAGTTTGTGTGGTTCCCATGAACTTAGCTTGGTACTTTAAAGTTGAACTGTAGCTTCACTCACATGCTTCTTGTGGAAAATTTATTAAAGTTCTCTAGATATTTAACAATAATTAAACTAGGAGCTAGATACTGTTCGCTAGCTTATACAAGTTATTTTTGTTTCGAGAGTCCTTAATTCTTTATTGAGAGTTTATATTTGCCAACTCGACCAGCAACATTTATTTAGATATTTGTCAAATACATGTGCTGACCTCAAGTTTTAAAATAAATTTATATATTTCTTGCTAAAATTATTCTTTTTTTTTCAAATAGAAAAATCAATCAATTAAATGTACTCAATATCTTCATCCTAATCAAAGTACACGCACATTTATAGGTACGTTAGGATGAATAATTGTAGCATAAACATCAAACCAAACATTAAACAAAGTAAATCATAATTAGGAAAAACTTAACATGCACGAACAGTATTAACTTCCGAGAAACAAGTTCATCAAGTGAATTTCTTCCGCTTAATTAGAAATTAAATCCAATCCAACAAATTGAGTTATAATTAACTTTCCCCTTTTAATGTATAAGAAATTCCAACCCTCACTTCCCAGTATATTATACCCCATACGTAAATGTTCTCACAAAGATCAAGAAATCGATATGGGCGAGCAGGAATGTTTTGGCATGCATGACTGTTTATTAGTTAATCATATAATAATACATATAGAAATTAAGAATTGACTTGGGTACTAACCTGGAAAACACGCAAGACTGAAAGCGGTATAGCAGGCACCATGTTTCATGCTCGACGACATTAACTCCCCTTTCCGTTCAAATAATTCGATCCGAAAACTGGCAGAATTTTAAAGAAAGAGCACTAAAAATCATCTTCGTAATCGGAGAGCGATGGAGAAATGAAGATGGATTTTGGTGTTTGTTGTTCAAGTATGCGAGTTAGATTCGTATCACATGACAATACCTGACCAAACGTTCCATAGAAGAGAAACAATATGCTTCTTTATTGCTTTATATACTTATGGATGAACCTACCCGTCTCTTTTCAACCCAACTTACATCTATGTATGTCCAAACTGCTTTGCTCTTCAGCTATATGGGCGAACTGCCTTTTGGTCAACTACAATATTAATAAAATGTACTCTAGTTAACTTCCCAATATGCATATTCTAAACATGTTACAAATTGAATAAATTAACTGCCATACGAAGCCCCCTACCAGTTTTCGTATAACACAAAGTGTATCATATGGAAAATAAAAAAGAAATAAATAAATATTATGCAGATCTAGCTCATGTTTAGTAGTTGACATTAGAGACTTTCTTGGTTGGTTTAAAAAATCATTGCAAAACCTCTTATCTTCTATTTCGTTAGTATATATATTAGAATTCTAATATCCCAAGGGATTTTATGAACTTTAAAATATGTATATTAAAGGGTCTATATCTATAATCATTAGAAATTAATTATCACAAACTTTTTAGATTATTAAATTTGCAGATTTCACTAACATTTGGGTGGGGTGTCTTATGTATGTATGATTTATCTATATATGTTGCAGGCAAGTGTGACAGATATGACAAAAAATTAATGAAAATAAAAAAAAATCAAGTCATTAAAGTAAATAATATGATAGTAAAAAAGTAATACCCATTAATTCATACTGTATCTCATTAATCTAACTATTTACCCATAAAAATGTTACACTTCATTTATTGGAAGATTAGGAAAGTTTTCGATAACCATTGCGGTAGCTACTGATCATGCTAAGCACATCCATAGAATTATATATTACGGCATATATGAAAGTCAAAAGAATTGTAAAATAAATGAAAAATATAGCAGACTCTTACCACTTAAATTCAATAAGAAAAAGTCATATCAATTAAATGAGAATGGGGTCCTGTTTTTCTGCACAGCTGCAAGCACCTAACTGCAACGAAGGTTAAGGTGCAGAGGAGACTTCATCCTCTGCTGCTACGTCATCGATCTTTAATGGAAGAGCGCTAGTAGGATTGGCAGTGGCAATGCCCATTGTGGCTCTACTTTAGTGTTGTCGTTAGCCGGATAAGGCTCTGCAAGAGATGATATGCAAATGCAAATGTGAATTTGCAGTGGCGAGGCCATGTCCCCCCACCATTTAAGGCATGGCAGGTAGCAATGGGCTACACTTTCACTTGTTTTTCTCTGCAAGGACAAAGATATATTTTCCACTCGTGTACTTTTTAGACATCCTCAGCTTGGGAATCCGAACCCAACTTAACTTAGTTAAGGTTTGTTTCATTTCAACTATGCCTTTTGTTGTCCATCTATAAAAAAGTAATTCTCTTATCATTTCATATCTAATAAAAGACTTAGCAATTAATTACTAATATCATTCATTGGCCATATATATTATTCTATTTTTTTTTTCATTTTGACATATGTTATTTCTATTAGATTTTGGAAAAATAAAAAAACTATCAAATTGAGAAATTTGTTCTAAATTTTAGTCTAACCTCATAATCTCTTTTTATATAATGTAAGTAAATTGAGAAATTTGTGATGTAAGTGTCAAATGATATTATTGGTATTCATTTGATTTTTCATTAACATTCGACAAGTGTCTGAGTAAGATATGTAATTGTTAAAAGACCTTTACTCAATAATTTGATAGCTCACTCAACAATTTGACTCGTGCAAAACAAAAGAAAGATAATTAAGTTTTATTTAAATCATAACAAATATCTTCAAACTAAAAAAGAAAATGTTTAGTGAATGTGAAGTTTATTTGAGTTAAATTAAGGTAGTGTTTGTTTTCATCACTTAATACTTTTTAAATCTAGGACTTAATTTATATCACTTAAAATTATATTCGTTTACTTTTTTATATACTCCTTAAAAAAGGTAATAAAGGAATATCTTATTTTTAATATGATAATTTTACTCTTATAATAATAATATAAAAAATTAAACTAAAATATCAATATAGTAATAAATTAATAAGCCTACCAATTATAAAAATCAATATATTTATATTTTGTTTGATATAAGCCAAGATTATCAATGATTATATACTTTTATTATTTCTTAATTAATTTATTACATTAAATTTATTTATGTTAATGTTATTAATAAATGAATGTAAAACAAGTCAAATTTAAAAAATTCAGAAACGTGTATATTAAATAAATTAATTGCAGTAATTATTCTCTTTTTATATTTTATATCAGATATAAAAATAATTTAAATTTTAAATTTTTATTTTAATTTCAAATCAGATAAATAACACTACATTACATAAATATTTTATTTAAAACAAAAATAAAAGATTTTGAAAATCTGGATGCCAGAGCTACCGTTTCTCCGCCGTCAATCTCTGCCACCGTCGATGTCACGCTTTTGGGACACCGCATACACCTTAATGATCGGATCTAACCGAGCTATAGTGCCATCGGATTATTTTTACAATAAATCATATCATTTGGCCGTAAAAGGCCTAGAAACATTCGGTAGCGTTTGAAACGTGTGACACCGACGTCAGACGATGGCAGCTGGCGGTGGACGGCGACAATAGAGAAACTGTGGCTCCAGCGATAATAAATAAAATATCAATAGTATATAATATTTGTTATTTTTAATATTATATATTTTAATAAATTATATAATTTTATTAATTGAATGTAAAGGATATTTGTCAAATAAAAATTGTTACAAGAGGGTAGTTTAGAGATTTCAAACTTTTCTTATATTTTGAAGAAAAAATAATAAATTTATATTTTTATATTCAGATAATTTCATATGAAAATAAGTGATTAGATAAAAAAATAAATATAAAAATTTTTATATATCTATTAAATATGAATAGATTTATATATAAAATATAAGTGATCTAATCAAACGGATCTTAATATTATTGAAGTTTGTAATAAAATTTTGATCATTTGATGTGACTTTTTCCGTTTTACTTTCTTAGAAGAAACTTACGGAATTGACAAAAGGGCCTATGAACTTTTATTCAAAGAAATTAAATCTGTTTCTTAATTCATGGTTCATGGACGAGCTCTTCCTGGATTATTGTGGTGTAATTACTTATTGAAACTTGTAATTTGGTTTTAATATATGAAAACAAAAGTACTATAAATCATACCATTTGGCTGTAAAAGGCTGTAAAACATTCGGTAGCGTTTGAAAAGTCGGCGGCAGAAAAACTGTGGCTAAAACGATAATAAATAAAATATCAATATTAATAATATTTGTTATTTTTAATATTATATAATTTAATTAATTGAATGTAAATGATATTTTTAGAATAAAAATTGTTGGAAGAGAGTAGTTTAGATATTTCAAACTTTTCATATATATTAAAAGAAAAAAGTAATAAATTTTTATTTTTTATATTCAGATAATTTTATCTGAAAATAAATGATTAGATGAAAAATAAACATAAAAATTTTTGGAGTAATACTATTTATACAAACTCACCCATACAAACTAACATAACATGATATGATTTAATAAATAAATATAGTGATTTAATAAATATATATTAATAATAAATAATATTAATTAACATAGATGATGTGGTGACTATATAAAGATGTTACGTTAATTTATATAAATGAGTTTATATAAATAATTTATACAAGTAGCATTACTTAAATTTTTGTATAACTCTTAAATGTGAATAGATTCGTATACTGATAAATGTGGATAGATTCGTATACAAGATATAATGGTCCAATCAAATCGGTCCTTGGTTTTACCGAAGTTTGTAATAAGTTTTGATCATTTGATGCGACTTTCTCCGTTTTACTTTCTTATAAGCAACTTGCAAAATTGACAAAAGGGCCCATGAACTTTTATTCAAAGAAATTAAATCTGTTACGAAATTAATTTATCCTTTATACCAAATAACCAACTTAATAAATCAAATTTTTTCACAATTTATTTCTTAATTAAATATTATTAAATACTTAAACATTATATCATAATTTAAGAAGAAGAAAAAGTTACTAATTGTAACATATTTATTTATGAGAAAACTATTTAATACGATAAACATATATACAATGTCAATGTATAAGCTCAATTAGCTTATATGATATATCTACCAAAAATATATATTATCATACGTGTCACTTTATTATTATAAAACTACTATTAGTAATATAAAAGGTGAGACTATTAATTTATACATGAAATAATACGCTCAACCTCAGTTTTCTAATTGCACTCTAATATAAAATTTTTAAAAATTTTAGAAAGAGTATTGATTGCACGAGTTTTTTTCCCTCCAAAATTTGAAGACAAAATAGATAAAATTAATAATTTTAATAGTTTGGTATATCTAGAATATGAAGGGAAATGTTGGTTGTAAATTACCTCACTTTAATATAAAATAATTAGTGAGTGGTTACTAAAAGATAGATTGAATTTAATGATCGTTAACTTATTTATAGTGCTAATTCTTCATCATATCGTTTTTAAACGTACCCAACTTTGTATCTTTAATAAAAAATTGACTTTCTTGAAGTTATTAAAGAAATGGATTAATAAAGATAGATTAAGATAAGTAATTTACTCTAATTGTTTTTATAGTGCCAGTTGTTCTTCCCATCATTTTTAAACTTACCACAAATCCAACTTATTACCTTAAAATGATAATTTGAATTTCTTGGAACCATTAAAGAGAAATTAATGGTTTTCTTAATCTTTTTATCCTCATATTTCATTTATTGCATTTATGCTTCCAAAACGCCAAATATTAATATTGGTGGACGGATAATTATCATATAATGTAATTTATCTTATTTCATTTATTTTTATTTTTTATTTATTCAATGATATTTTATTAACTTAGATTATAAAAAAATGGATTGTAGACGAGTTGTGGGTATAACATTATTTTTTTATAATATATATATATATATATATATATATATATGATAAATAAAGACTTTTTCAAAAAAAAAAATAATATACCTACAACTTATTTACAATTAATTTTTCTACGATTTGAGTTGATAAAAATTTAACTGAAAATATATAATTATGATATCATATATTGACACTTTTTTATTTATTTTTGTTTTTTATTCTTACAATAGTTTTTTTATCAAATGATATTATTGAGTTTCTAGAATTTGATGTACATATAATATTTAATATTGCTCTTAAAAAAATATATGACTTTTTCCTATCTAATTTAAAGAGCGTCTTTGTTGTATCTTGTGTCATGTGCATGTGCTGATTTGGCAGACTTCGATTCGTCAGATGCATAAACGACGGGGCATCGAACACAAAAGAAGAATTTCTCTCTTATTACAATAATAACAATAATTTGTTTAGTGACAGATAGAATATTGACGAGAGAAAGCTTGACTTGAAAAAATTCTGAAACTTATTGTAAGAGTTACTCCAGAAATTCCACATGAATGAGATGTGAAACACCAGAGCAGACACAGAAGCTGGCACGTCAAGTTTAAACAAACCAATCAGTCTCTTTTGCTTTCTTGTTTCTTTGTCTTTAAATAATTTAACTTTTAATTAATTTAACTTAATTATGCAAATGTTTCCATTTCCTTCCCTTTTATTTCACTTCAAAAACAACACACGCTCTTCTTCACTCCTCAGAATCAGAGTCTCTCTTTGTAGTTTCAATGGCTGACTATTCATTCATTTTCTACTACTTCTCCAACCAGCGTTCCCTCTTCAAGACCTTCTTCTTCATTCCCACAACGTTGGCTCTCATTACTACTCTCTTCATTCTCTGTTACATCTCCTCTACTTCCCATCTCTTCTTCTCTTACCAGCACCGCCAACCCACTCGCTTTGTTTACCAGAAACGTTCTACGCTTGTTGGGTCTGCGCCGGCCCACAATGTTTCTGAGGACACCCACTTGTTTCTTGGTTCGCCTAGAAGTGGGAGCGGCGGCGGGAGTGTGAGTCAACGCTCTGTGGGAGTGGGAGACCACTTGGGATCAAGCGGTATGGGATCATGGTTTTATCGAATTTGTGTTTTTGGGTATTGTTTGCTTTCTCATTTTGTTTCTTGTATTGGGTTGTTGCGTTTCTGTGTGTTTTTGGTAGCTTTTGCTGGTGTTATCCATTATTGTGTTGGTAGATTGCGTTGCCTGCATTATGTTCTGTGAAGTTGTGTGATTTGAAAGGTTGAGGCTGTTGATTTGAATGGTCCTTGAAATAGATGAGGATGATAGATGGATTTGGAAACTTGAAACTGCTTCAATTTTTATAAAATTTTTAAGGTTTCTGCATAAACGTTTGGTTTATTTATTTATTTTTTTAATAGGTGAATAAGGAATTGGAGAAATGTATAGAATATTTGGTTTGTATTTTTGCCAATAAAATGCATGATAAGCAGAGAAAATATAAACTTCACTGTAATGAAAGAATTGGAATGTCAGCTATTTGTCACTGTTGACTTTTACACTTTTACTTTCCCAAGTTTACTTAAAACCTGAGATTTTTTTTTTCGTTTATTGGTTATTTTTAGATTTATTCATATAAATCTATAATCTTAATTAATTAATTTATTTTTTTGCAAAAGTTGGTTGATTAGAGAGGTTGAAGAGACTTCAGAGAATTTATGTAAACTTTTATTTTCTTAACACCAGAATCTGGAAACTATATGAATAACAACGAGGTATTCCATGAAAGAGATGTCTTTTTTGAAGACTATAAACAAATGAATAGGAGCTTTAGGATATATGTCTATCCTCACAGGCAGGACGATCCTTTTGCAAATGTACTCTTGCCAGTGGATTTTGAACCTGGTGGTAATTATGCTAGTGAAAGCTACTTTAAGAAGATCCTTATGAAGAGCCATTTTATCACCAAGGATCCAAACAAAGCAGATCTTTTCTTTTTGCCTTTCTCGATAGCAAGGCTGCGGCATGACCCTAGAATTGGTACAGAGGGAATTCAAGGTTTTATCAAACATTACATCTCCAATATCAGTCAGAAATACCCTTATTGGAATCGGACAGGTGGAGCTGATCATTTTTATGTCGCTTGCCATTCCATTGGACGATCTGCAATGGAGAAAGCATGGGAAGTGAAAACTAATGCAATACAAGTTGTGTGCTCATCAAGCTATTTTCTGTCAGGGTACATTACTCACAAGGATGCATCATTGCCACAAATATGGCCAAGACAAAATGACCCCCCTAACCTTGCTTCATCAAAAAGGTGACTACATATGTGAATCCATTGTGAATATTTATTACATATTAGACACAGTAAAATGCAAATTCTAAATTTTTATCTGTATTAGAGGTTCATTAACTACAAATTATGGAAATCTTATGTCAGACTTTGTTTTACATTTTAACGAAGTGTTTACAAAAAGGTGATTATTGCATCTCCTACCATGCCTATTAATTCTCTCTCTGCCATGAGCAAAAGTGTAATGCTTGTTGTCCAAGATCCATTCTCTAGGCTTATTCCAAGTAAACCAGCTGTATCAAAATCAGTCATATGCTCAAGTACAATTCTAATTTAGCTGGCTAATAATGTCCTTGTACGCATATATGTGAAGTGAAGGAATATTGTTTGTCTTTGTTTGCTTTTTGGTACATTTCTCAATGCATGGATATTAAAGTTTTCTACTCATGTAGAACCACTTCTAACATTGTAAGATTAGAATATGTACTTATTTGCAACTGGATCCTGTTCTTGATCCAGATTTGCCATGTCTTGAATCCTAAATAATTTGTTGCATCTGATTGTGAAATTGATGCTACTTCCTTGCCATGCTTGTATAAAGCATTTGATTGATTCCATAGCTATGCCATATATTACCCCCAAAAAAGTTAAAGTAGTTGTGGCAATTAGATTGTGTTTAATTTCAAAATTATTCACCATTCTCTTGCTTAGCCACTGTCCTTTGCTTATTTGATTGTTGTATTTTTGGTGCATTAGAAGGAATTCAGAAAATATCAGCTCTTGTTGATTTATTTCAGAATTCTTTACTTTTTTTGCCATCTCAAGAAGAATTTGTTTAGGATTAGAAGAATCCCTGAGATCTTTTGCAGCTGAGAGAATTATTTTAATATATGCTTAAGATTTCCAGTTACTGAATCAAATGAAAGAAAATTGTTGACACCTAACTAGTATTAGTATTGTTTTGTTCGTTTTATTTGAAACTCTTTGTCAACTTCTATTGTCTTTGGCATGTTTCTTGACATCTTTGCCATCTTATTTCAACTGCAAAATATGAAATTACAGGAAGAAGCTTGCATTTTTTGCCGGAGCGATCAACTCCCCAGTACGTGAAAAACTTCTTCAAGTTTGGAGAAATGACTCGGAGATTTTTGCCCATTATGGCCGGCTCACAACACCTTATGCTGATGAGCTACTTGGAAGCAAGTTTTGCCTCCACGTCAAAGGCTTTGAAGTAAATACAGCCCGTATAGCAGATTCATTATATTATGGGTGTGTTCCAGTGATCATAGCAAATCACTATGATCTGCCATTTACTGACATACTAAATTGGAAGAGCTTCTCAATTGTTGTTGACACTTTAGATATCCCATTGCTGAAGAAAATCCTTAAAGGAATAAGCTCTGAAAAATATTTATTGTTACAAAGAAATGTTTTGAAGGTGCGCAAACATTTTCAGTGGCATCTTTTCCCTATTGATTATGATGCTTTTTACATGGTTATGTATGAATTATGGCTTAGACGAAGTTCTATAAGGATTCAATTGAGTCCCTTTGTTGATTCCAGTTGATTATTGTACATCATTATAAGGCTGATTTGTTGGTCCCCTCATGGGAAGTTGTATATTTTAAATCAATTCTTTTACTCAGTAGCTTGGAAAGTTAAAAGTTGGAACATTTTTTTGTTTCCATATTGATTATACATAATGGAATTAGTTAATTTTCACTTTTTATGTTCTGTAGAATCATAACTTCTTGCAAGTCTCTATTGGCAGGAACTGATTTTTTTTTTTTAATTTTACATTAATTTATTTAACATTTGGAGTTTTTCTCTTCCATCGAAAATAAAATCTTTGATAGTTCAAAATTTATTATATGAGACAATGTTTTATCTATTGTTCATGTTTGGTTGTATTACTTTGAAATCTCGACCAATTCATCAAATTAATTTATTTACATTGCTCAGTCATAAATGACTCTTGGCACACCGGAGCAAGGTATGGTTGCTGATGTGTGCAAAAGGTGGGAATGCTATCTCAAAATTCTTATAGAAAATGTATTGGGGACAACAGTTCCTTAAGAGTAATTGATGAATTTTTCATTTCGTTAAAAAACTACTTTGAAACATGTATGTGCTGAAAGCATCCCTGTTATTGAATATTTATTGAAATTAATTTTTGAAAATAGCCTAATAGACACATTTTTTTTATCTGATTTTCAATATTTTCGGATTTGGACATTTTGTTGTTGACAATTTTTAATGCATGTAGCTGTCTCTCTATTTCCTTCTAAATATGGATGTTTCTGATCCAGACAAACTCTTTTGACAATTTTGAATGCATGATACAATGTCTCCGTTTCCTTAAAATGTGGATTAAGGTATGTATTCCTTTATAATGCAGCTACAAATTTTCATTTTCTAGCTGCATTATTTTTTCCTCAAAATGGGTTATTCTTCGCTTTCTCGCTATCACTCAAGCAAGAAGCATTCTCCTAAAGGCCTTTTTTTCATCATAACATTAAGTTTAGCGCTTGTTTGCTCTCTTGTAATTTTCATCTACATATCCAAAACTTCAGAGCTGTTGCCAATCAATTATATAGACTATAAGTTCAATCCTGAATCTGTAATTCGAAATTTACCAATTTCAACTATAACCCAACAAACCATCCCCGTCCGGTTTCACAATGCTTCAAAGAACTTTTTCAGTGATCCACTAGAAACTGATAC
Source organism: Boswellia sacra (assembly GCA_013180625.2). Lineage (NCBI taxonomy): Eukaryota > Viridiplantae > Streptophyta > Magnoliopsida > Sapindales > Burseraceae > Boswellia > Boswellia sacra. Next base: position 36,024 of record SNVD02009915.1, read on the forward strand.
ATTGCCAGAGGAAAAGGAATCTTCTTTGAACCTTCAGTTGGGCTTAAATGGTATATTAACTCTTATGTTCTCAAATTTCCCCCCCTTAGTTTTATCAGTTTACCAGTAATCTTTTATTAGTGATTTAATTTGATTGCTTTAATTTCTACGAATATGCCGATATGTAGAACTTTCATGTTCAAATAAGAGGACTAGATGTATCAATTTTGTGTTAACAACATAGAGGTTATGTTTCTCAGTAGTTTTAAGGACATTTTAAGATGCAAGTGTTAGAAAAAGCTGATGGAAATAGAATTATCGTTATGTTGGTTATTTGCAAAATACCTAGTATTGATGTTTTAACTCTGTTTTAACATTCAACACTGATAAATGTCATTAGTGGTTCACATATGATATTTGGATATAGAAATTCATAGAAATGTTTACAAAACTTGAAGCAATCAGATTGGCTTATTAGAGTATCCAATTTTGATGGAATCTTCCAAGGTTTTTCTGTGGTGGTTAGTTTGGAAATTAATATTATTTCAGTCCCTTGTCTCAGCATCTAAAAACTGTTGGTTGTTGTTTTTCAGGGAACTTTGCAAGTGATGACGAGATTTACCATGATGGTCATATCTTTCTGGAAGACTATAAGGAAATGAACAAGAGCTTTAAAATCTATGTATATCCTCACAGCCCAGATGATCCCTTTGCAAACATACTCTTGCCCACAGATGATGAGCCTAAGGGTAAGTATGCCAGTGAGCCTTATTTCAAGAATGTCCTGATGAAAAGCCACTTCATTACGAAGGATCCAAATGAGGCAGATCTTTTCTATATGCCTTTCTCAATTGTAAAGATGCGGATTGACCCCAGGGTTGATGTACCTGGTATCCCATTATTTGTCAGAGATTATGTCTTGAACATCAGTCGAAAGTACCCTTATTGGAATCGGACAGGTGGGGCAGATCATTTTTATGTTTGTTGTCATTCCATTGGTAAGAAAACTGCAGAAGGGGTAGCTTTTGTGAAACTCAATGCCATCCAAGTTGTGTGCTCCGCATACTACGTTGCATCAGCATACATTCCTCATAAGGATGCATCTATGCCTCAAATCTGGACTAGACAGCAAGAGGATCCTCCAAACCTTGCTTCATCAGAAAGGTTAACAATTATGTCAATATCTATTCCTCATTCGTTTCATACTGGACAGATATTGAGTTTGCAGTTAGAATGTTCTGTATTGCAGAGAAATAATCATCAAAAAGGAAATATAGAGCTACGGGAGTTATTGATCTGAGCTCATATTTCTCAGTATCTGTTATTTTGACATGGGAAAACCTAGCTGCTTAAACATATGATATAATATCAGTTAAGCTTATCCTTTCCTTGTTAGTTCTTCAAAAAGGCTTTGACAGTACTTGCATCCTGGGTGCATCTAGTTGAAGCCAATTAGATAGAAAGGTTAAGTTTTTTAACTTATAAAGTCTTTATGCATATTTAATAGCTGTCGTCAGTGTTCACTTAAGAAAAATAATCTTGACCGTAAAGTCAATATCAAGAATTACCATCCAATTGGAAAATATTATAACAATGAAATATGTTAAGCAGCTTTTGTTGTTATTGTTGCCTTGATCAACAGCAGCTTCTCTGACACTCGTGTTGAAATGGCATTACAGGAAGAAGCTTGTTTTCTTTGCCGGAAGAAACGACTCTCCAATACATGAGAAGTTTAATCAAGTTTGGGGAAATGATACTGAAATTGGAGCCCACTTTAAGTGGGTTAGCAATATCGCTGAAGAGCAGCTGGAGACCAAGTTCTGCCTCTCTATCAAACGCTATGAAGTTAATACAGTTCATGCTTCTGATGCACTCTTTTTCGGTTGTGTTCCAGTGATAATTGCCAATCACTATCATCTCCCATTTGCTGATGTTGTAAATTGGAAGAGCTTCTCAGTAATCCTTGAAGATGGGGAAATTCCAGCATTGAAGAACATCCTTAGAGGGATAAGCTCTGAAAAATATTCGATGTTACAGAGGAACGTGCTAAAGGTACGCAAGCATTTCCAGTGGCATACTCCACCGATTGATTACGATGCATTTTACACGACTATGTATCAGTTATGGCTCAGGAGAAGTGCTGTCAGGATTTCTTCAGTTCTGTGAACTCCAGTCTATGCATTGTTGATTTTTTTGGTTCAAGTGGCATTCAGCTTTTGTCAAATTTTTAGTTTCCTATTCCTATAGAGGCAAGATGGTCTGTAATTTACTATTATGCAATAAAATTAGTCTTCAAAATTTTGCACCTTTCTTTAACTTTCCAGATAAAAATGAGTAGGAATTCGGAAAGCACATGTTAATCATTTCTGTGTTGTGCACTGATGCATTATTGTTGATTAAAAGCATGATTAGGAAACTGATATTAACTTGAAAAGGGGAGAAAAGAAAAACACAGAGAATGTTTTTGGCAACACAGATCACAAATGAAATCAATTTTCGGATCGTTTATGTGTCATCTTTAGATAAATGCAGTCATGAACATCTCTGAAGTAGCTTGGCTGCAAAGCGTAGAAAATCTACCCCTACATATACAAGGCCATTGAGCCTCCGGGAAAATCAAATTAAAAGTTCAATAAACCACTAACAGATGATTTATGTTTGCGATATTTCTTGCAGACGAATTCTTTTTAATTTCTAAATAATTCCTCGAACATCTTCATAAGGGTGTATTTGGAAATGTCCACGTTTGATAATATTTCCCGGAAAAGAATCATTTTTAATTATCTCAAAATGTTTTTAGAATGTAAAAGTTCTCCCAAGGCTAAATGCAGCCAAACTACCGGATGTAATTTTAATTTTTTTAGAAAAAAAAATTTGTAAAAATAAGTTTGTTAATTCTTAAATTCTTTCATTATTTTTTTTATTAATTTTACCAGAAATCGTTTTTATTTGTCAAAAGTATCCCGATTTATTTTCAAATTAAACTCAAGAAGAGTACAACAATTATTTTTAATTGTTTTTTTAACCAAAATGTGGAAAGATAATACATTCGGTAGTTTATTGAAGGCAAGAAATTGTTTTTAGATGTTATAAATTTGTATAATAGAATAATCATCATTAATTGGATCTCACCATTGTATCCTTATTATTATATGCGGTAATGAGGAATCTGATCTATACGTGACCTACGATACTTATAAAATAATAACAAATAAAAATTTGAACACAAGTCAATCAATTTATAATATGTTTAGTAGTAATGTATACCCCTGCCTAGAAACTCATAATCAACGCGAGGGACATTATTGGAAGAGCATTATTAATGAATTTGATTATTTGTATACAAACATATTTCGGGAACGAGCATTTATATATGTAAAATACACATTAAGTAGGTAACGTTACGGGCAAGTAACCAAGCGAAATCAGTAGAATAATTTTCAAAAAAAGGATTATTTGTATTTCTTTCCTATTTTATTGTTTTTAATGAAGAAATTAAATTAACTAAAAAGAAAGAAAATCTGTTTTCCAGTACACTTGAAACAGAAACAAAAACAAAAGCAAAAACAAAAGCAAGTAACGAGAATGAGAAAACTTCACACTACGTAGTTGAGTGACAGACACCCTAAATAACGTTTTCGCGGAAAACGCTTTCTCTTCATTTCTCCAGAAACTTCTTACTCAAATCCCAAACAGACCAGTTTATTCTCTTTCTATTTCCAGTCTTTTTTTTTTTTTTTTGTTTCAGATATCCCCAGATTCAAAATCTGCCCATCACCGACCCCATGTTTGGTTGCCGAGAAAATCGAGGGAAAACTAAACGGAAGTCAAATCTTGAACCCAAATATTGTATTTTTCATCTTTTAATGTAAATTACTTGGCTTGTGTTGGGTTTTTTTTTTCCCTCAAAGTTTACACTTTTCAGGTATTGCAAATCACATTGCTCTACAATTTCTTTACTTTGTTGGGTCAGGATTTGATTTTTTTGCTTCAATTTTTAATTTGCAATGTAGGGTTTGGTGTTGAGTATCAAGATTGAGTTTCGTTTTGATGAGAAAAGATGGTGTTTAAATCTAAGATAAAATGGATAGCTCTGTTCGTGCTTGGTTTGTCAATGGGATCTCTAGTGGTGCACCTTTCTATAACAAAGTTTTCAGGTTTGGGGTTGGTGGAGTATACCCCAATTGCTAGCTTTCGCCAAGATTTTGGTTCTTTGATTGGAACCCAGGTGAATTTTGGCTCAAATTATTTTGTTTTTTCCTTTTTTTTGGTGTATGCATGTGTACCATGTGGTGTGGTGTGTATGACTGCATGCATGGTCTACCTAGTTGATGTGTTAGCTGAGGGAAAAGAAGAGTTGATTGTTAGCTGTTTTATTTTGTGATGTTACAGGGTAGCAGGAACAAGAAGCTATGGGGGCCTGTGAAGTCATTGGAGTCTTTGCAACCTTATGCCAACCCAAGGACCAACTATCCTGGTAAGGGTTTACTTCAAGCTGCCATATAATTAAGCAGTTATGCATTTTGTTGTTTCATTTAGGAGGAATTTAGAAATGGTTTTGGTCTGATGATATGGTTGAATTTGTCTTCGTAGGAGGTGTTATATAATTTTGAAGTCATATTAACCTAGGTGGCAATAAGAGATATGGTTACTTTCTATGTGTTCTTGATAAAATTATACAAATTAGAAACAGAGTGTAATAGATTAAATAGCTGTTCTTTAGCTTTGGAGACGCTGAATGACACTGAAAGAGTAGTGTCACCTGGATATTTTAGACCTCAAAATCGTTTTCCATTTTCATTGAGAAAATTTTGCTTGTATTGGTATACTTCATTCGTTTTCGTTTTAGGTTATGTGGGAAGAAATAGTTCATGAAGATTTATTTTAAAATGTTAATGTTGTGGATCCTGTAATATATGTTCAATATTGCTCATGTTATATTTTTATTGAATACATATATCTTTTATGTAATTTGTATTGAACACCGTTTTGCTATCTTCTTTTGTATTATTCTTGTTATTGATTATTTTGGAGGCTCATCCATTGATTAATACTTCTTTTTAAAAACTATTATACAGCTCCAAATGAAGTGAACAGTGGCTTTATCTATGCAAAAATTTTTGGTGGGTTTGAGAAGATAAGATCCTCGGTATGATTTTTTTTGATGTATTAAATTATATCTGTCATAATTTCTATAGGAAGTTCATAACATATTTGTTAATTTTCTAGATCTGTGATCTTGTCACCATATCCAGGCTTCTAAATGCTACTCTTGTCATTCCAGAGATA